>PITA01012860.1:0-59925 GCA_004023965.1 Spilogale gracilis
CCCCCAGGCCTCGGGAGTCCCCAGCAGTTCCAGGGGTTCTCCAACGCCTTCAGCTTTTCAGTGGTAATTCTTGAACAGTCATACTTTATTCTGACTTTGGTCTGCATTCACCTTGGGATGGGGTCGCCGGCAAGGACAGTTCAGACAGAATCTAGGCTACCACAACCAAGCTGTGCGCTGGCAGCTTGGACTTGAGGATCAAGTCCCTGGGTCCCCAAACTTACATCTGGCAATTTAACGAAAGCGCAAAGGCAACTCAACCATACTAGTCAGATTTGATTTTTTTATATATTTTTTAAAGATTTTTATTTATTTGAGATAGAGTGAAAGAACACAAGCCAGGGGAGAGGCAGAGGGAGAGGAAGAAGCAGACTCCCTGCTGAGCAGGGAGCCAGCCAGGTGCACGGCTCCATCCCAGGACCCTGGGATCACGACTCAAGCTGAGGGCAGATGCTTAACCGACTGAGCCACCCAGGTCCCCACTAGTCAGATTTTAAATACAACTTGTGCAGAATTAGCAAGTATTGGTAAGTTTTTAATACATTTGAAGGTAATTTCTTTCATCCTCTAGTATTACCTTGGGGATCTTGGATGAATCTTTGAGGAAGGCAGCCATCATACCATAGATCATATGAAATAATATAGAGAAACAACTAAAACTAGAAACCAGTAAGTATAGTATCCTTGCCAGAAAATTTTAGGGTCCTTGTCCTAATAGTTTTATATTTTCTCGGGAAAATATGCAAAAAATATTTATATCCCTAGGATAGTTACCACTAAGCTAAACATGCCATACATTTTGCTAAGAATTTTACATGTATAATCTCATTTATATAACAACTGTATGAACTGAGTACTAGTGTTAGCCCAATTTTCTGGAAGAGAGAATAAAAACTTACCCAAACCTATGCTGCTGCCCAGTGTTAGAGCCAGGGTTTGAACTAAGTTTATCTGATGCAATGTTCTTGTTCTCTTGATAATTCTACTAGAATGTTTCTCTAGCTAGTCATCATCTATGATTCATATCTATGAATATAATCCTCAAAATGCACATCAGAATTATGAGTTTTTCCTTGTTTTTAACCTTCCTGAACTCTGCTATCATATTTTTATATAAAAATATATTTAAAATATATGTGTCATAGGGGTACCTGGGTGGCTCGTTGGTTAAGCGTCTGCCTTCAGTTCAGGTCATGATCCCAGGGTCTTGGGACTGAGCCCCATGTTGGGCTCCCTGCTCAGTGGAGAGCCTGCTTCTCCCTCTTCCTCTGCCCCTCCCCCTGCTTGTGCTGTCTCGCTCTATCTCAAATAAATAAAATCTTGAAAAAAAATATGTATGACATACTTATGAATGCTCTTTTGAGTACACAGTTGCGAACCTACATTAACACTTTGCCCAAATGTGTAAATTCTTCTATCATATGAACACAAAAATTATAGAATGATGTTTATCAAAGATAAGAAAAAATGTATTTTTACATTTTCAATGTAGTAATACATTCAAACGTGGTATCAGCCAAGGGTCAAGTGCAGGAACAGAAACTACTCAATTTTAAGCAGAAGATATTTCCTATAGGGAGTCAGGTGCTTACAAAGTTGAAGGTTTTACAAAGCCAAACAAGCTCTGGCCTGAATCTCTAGGAGTAACTCCAAGAACAATGCTGCTAAGCGAAGTGTCCTTCCAGGAGAGTTCACCCTGTGTCAAACTAAGAAGAGTGAACCATCAGGAGATTGCCACTGAATTACTCTTGCTTTGATCCAGGGATCAGTAAGTGGCCGGAACTGACTCCTGATACCTGTAAAGCTGGGGGTAGGACATCAGAGTGTCCCTGTTCCAAAACACAACAGCTGGGGGTCCCTGGGTGGCTCAGTTGTTAAGTGTCTGCCTTCAGCTCAGGTCATGATCCCTGGGTCCTGGGATCCAGCTCCACATTGGGCTCCCTGCTCTGCGGGAAGCCTGCTTCTCCCTCTGCCACAACCCCTGCTTGTGTTCCCTCTCTTGCTGTCTCTTTCTCTGTGTGTCAAATAAAAAATAAAATCTTTTAAAAAACAAAACAAAGCATAACATAACAGCCAAAGATGCAGGAAGATGCTCCCCAACACACTTCTACCTTTGAAATCTGAAACTAGTGCACGGAATTGATGTAACCTCATCTTCACCTGGAAGGAGACTGGCGAGGGATGCTGGGAATTACAGTGTTTAGCTTCCAGGTTCTGTCGTACAGGAAGGCACCCTGGAAGGAATTCGGGGATTGAGTGCCAACAGAAGATTTCTACAAGAGCATGTTATGAAATAACGTAGCCTAGAGTTCCTACAGCAGGGAGGCCGACCACAGTCTGTGTCCCATAGGCAAACCACTGCCTCGGTAACTGAAGAGCAGTCTCCAGCCCTTCATGGAATGTTGTCTGACACGCCCCATTGGAATTGCTACAGAAACAGGAACCAAGAGAGAAGAAACTTGGCTTGTGAATTTTTTTAGACATGTCTAACTTACCTCTTGCTAAGAGCCGTTTGTCTCCAGGGGTTACATACTGGCAACAGATGCGTGCTAGCTGCCTTGATGAAACATGTTTTAAGGCCAAAAAAAAAATTGACAAGAATTAGCAATGTTCTTGTCTGTGTGTCAACAGAGACTAGGAAATAATTCAGCGTGATAACATGAGAAAAATGCTTACAATACAATATTAATTTTAAAGGCATGCAAAAATCACAGAGTATGATCATAATATATCATAAAACAACGAAATCTTACCAGTAATCAAAGAATAACAAGATATACTTACCCATCAGCGTGGCAAAAATAAAAGACAGATAATATCTAGTGTTAGTGGCTATGGGAGGAAATAGGTAGTCTTATGCAACTTAGATTTGAGTATAAACTGGTTCAGCAGAAGCTATTAAATGTGCACACCTTTGAAGACAGTATATATGTATCATGTAGTTACCGGAGAAAAATGGTCCCCCATGTACAAATAGGCTAGTACTAAGAATGTGTATGGCCGGGGTGCCTGGGTGGCTCAGTTGGTTAAGCGACTGCCTTCAGCTCAGGTCATGATCCCGGAGACCCTGGATCGAGTCCCACATCGGGCGCCCTGCTCAGCAGGAAGCCTGCTTCTCCCTCTCTCACTCCCTGTGCTTGTGTTCCCTCTCTGGCTGTGTTTCTCTCTGTCAAATAAATAAAATCTTTAAGAAAAAAAAAAAAAAAAAAAGAATGTGTATGGCCACAATGTCTGTTCTAGCAAAAGTCTGAAAGCCCCCTACCTGGCCATAAAATACAGAGAATAAATACATTATAGATATTCATATAATGGAGTACTAGGTTATTTTTAATACGGATGAGATAGACATCTATGTCCTATATTTTCTGTTATGGAGAATAATATAATTATTATTAAAATCGATTACATAAAGTAGTCAACCAAAATCTGATAATTTAAATCCATCTTACCTTATTAAGAATAAGATGCACCAAGTGATCCCTTAATAAGGTAAAGTGAATTTTAATTCTCACATTTTGTTTATTCTTATAAAAAGTACAGACTATGAATAAAAAAGTGATCATTCCTGTAACCATTCATCTATGAGACCATTTTTGCTGTTTGCTTTAAACACTTATAGCTCATGAGCTCCTATTGGGTTTCCAAAGTTCATAATGATTCTTTAAATTGTTCTGTGATCAAATATATTGTGGAAACTAGGGTACAGTGTATTATAAGTCAGTTTAGGAGAGTGGCTCTCAAAGGGAAACATGGTCAGTAGCATCAGATCCTGGAAAGGTCAAAGAGAATGAAAAAAAAAAGCTGTGGATGTTATTGATTTTTATATTTATAAACATTTGCTGAAGAAATTTAAAGCATGTAAATCCCAAAGTCACACTATTCCCAAAGAGGGAAATGTCAGCAGTACTACTCCTCCCTCTGTAGAAAATATTCCTTCAAAATAACTGTATACAACACAGTTCTTCTGATTTTTCTTTTTTTGTTTTTGTCACCAAATAAATGTAGAAGATTATGTTTCCCTTTCTCAAAATTATGGTTTTATGACAAGGATATCAATAACTGTAATATATAGTTTTTAAAAAAGCTGTACAGGCATAAAAAGCATATAAATTATGCACACACACATTCAAGAATTAAAATCACCTCAATAAATAACACTTTTTGCGTCAAAAGTAAATCGTAACATGCAAGAGTAAGAAGTTTGAAGATAAGGGATCTAGGTTTTGATTGGGGCCCCAACACTTACTAATAGTGAGATTTTCAGTGTTATTTATGAGTTGCTACAAAGAGTAAATGAGTTTACATAATGTAAATTTTAAAAACATAACACAATGCTGTGATTTCATGTCATGAATTTGCCAATGTTGTGAGAACTGAACTGTAAGGGAGAAAGAGCCCAGTCATTAATAATAGGAGCTCTCACTTACTGAACCTTTACCATGAGCCAAATACTCTTCGAAGGGCTTTTGGTAAGCAGATTCCTCACTCTTACTCAGTATGGTAGGTACTGTATCAGGTAGAACCATGGAACTTAGCCATTTCTCTAGGTCAAAATGGTCAATTTTCAGCAATTTCATATGGTTTAAACTATCATCTGGCCCAGATTGGAGAAAGTGAAACAGAGAGACTAAGTGACCTGAGTTAAAATAGCCAGTACCTGGTAAAGTCAGGTTTGTAAGCCACACAGCTTTGTGTCCGTGACGAATAGGCTATATAAATTCCCAGTAATAAAGCAGGTCTAAAAGTTTCGGAGGAACAACCTCTAAGTTTAATCAATTATTTCCGCGGTATTAGAGAATACACAACAAGTAAAAAAATGGAGGCGCCTGGGTGGCTCAGTCTTTAAGCCTCTGCCTTCCGCTCCTGGCTCCCATCAGGATGCGGGAGTGTGGGGATGGAGACCCACATCGGGCTCCCTGCTGGGCGGGAAGCCTGCTTCTCCCTCTCTCGCTCCCCCTGCTTGTGTTCCCTCTCTAGCTGTTTCTCTCTGGCAAATAAAATCTTTTAAAAAATAAAAAAAAAAAGTCAAAAAATGATGCCACAGGAAATTCAGAGTAAAGATCAAATGTTTATATTAATTTAAATACCCCATGTTTGTTCCTGCTTCTGGTGTTACCCTTCTCTTCAAAGAATTCTTACCTTCATTCAGTCAACAAATATTTACTCAAAATCAGGCTCAGTCTCTACCCACCTATTAGAAGGAGCTTTTTTCCACTTGACTCTGAATTCTTACCAACTAGAATTTATCCGATAATAGAATTTTGCCTTTTAATATATCTGATTTCTTTTAACAGAGGTAAACGTTTCTTGAAGGTTTAATAAATGTTCAATTTGAGATTCATACCAAGTCTACCATACCTGAAATTTAATAGGAGGAAAGAATCACAACCATCTCTAAGAGAATGGCTGATAAAAATCTTCGCTGATCTTCCTGGATGAAGTGTTCTCTGTAAACGGAACTCGTCTGGAAACTGCCGTAAGATACTCTTTCATATGCTTAGGCCTTATAGTGGAAACTAGAGTTTTAGCTTCTCAAGGGCAAAGATTAAGTCTTACTCATTGACTTCACATACTGTCCCGCGAAGAGCGTAACTCAGAGTTGTACTGAATGAACAGGAAGAAAAACGCACAGCTCCGGGGGGAAAACGTTGAGAAAGAAAATGAACTAAGAGGGTAAAAAAAAGCAATGAAGGAGCACTTTGCCTTAACACCCGCTTTTGAGAACTAAAAGCAGCTAGTATTTCAAAGCCTTGGTAGCGGCTTTGTCTTTTTTAAAGAGGTGTGGAAGGAAATCAGTTGCGCGACCGCCCACTGGCGGGGAAGCGAGACCGCGAGCGCAGCTGGGAACGCTAGGCGGAGAAGCACAGCCGGCGCGCCGTCCTCTGACCAGCAGGGGGAGCCCTGCCGAGCGCCGGGCCCGTGCCGCCCCGCCCCGCGCGCCCCGCGCTCTCTCCCCCGCGCGCCCGCCCGCCGCCGGGCGCCACGCCCGCTACAGGCCAAGGGCCAGTCACCCGCGGGCGGGCGTCCGTCCCGCTGCTCTCCCGCCGCCCCGCCCCGCCCGGCCCTGCCGCGGGACGGGTAACGGTTACCAAGCACTTTCTCAGCCGCGATTTCTGCTTAGTCATTGTCTTCCAGGAAACGGTCCCTTCAGTTGGGAGTCAACTCTCTAGCGGCGGCCGCAGCAGCAGCAGCCGCGGCCACTGCGTCCTTCCCGGGCCGCCGCTCCGCCGCCGTCCGGCCTCCCGAGGTCCCGAGCGCAGGCCGAGGTCCCGCCGCGTGGGGCGGCCAGCCTCGCGCTCGAGTCTCCGGCCTCGGGCACCGGGGCGGCCTCCTTTCTCGCTTGCGGCCCCCTTTCTCGCTTGCGGCCCCGTCGCCGTCTGGCCCGCCTCTGTCGGCGGCTGCCATGGGCACCGACAGCCGCGCGGCCAGGGCGCTGCTGGCGCGGGCCCGCACCCTGCACCTGCAGACGGGGAACCTGCTGAACTGGGGCCGCCTGAGGAAGAAGTGCCCGTCCACGCACAGCGAGGAGGTGAGAGGCACCCGGGGCAGGCCGCGGGCCGGGCGGCTCCCAGAGGGAAGCGGCGCCGGGAGGGGAAGGCGGGCGGGAGGGAAGGCTCGCGGCGCCGGGTGAGGCGCGCACCTGGGCTCCGCTGGCGCGGGGAGGCTGGGGCCGCTGGGGCTGCGATGTCGCCTCCACACCTGCAGCTGGGGGCCGCACGCCTTAAAACACTTGGCAGGTGCAACTTCATCCCGAGGGACGCCTGCGTCCACACTCCCGGCGGACGGCCGAACTCTCCAACGTACTAGACGGACCCCTCTTCGTTGCGGGGGTCAGGTGGGTGCAGGGAGGACAAGCACCTCCCTCCCAGCCTCCCCCAGCCTCTCTCCCTCCTCCCCCCACACCGCGGCCAGGTGAAGACGTAGTTTAAGAGATTCGCTTTTCCAGGATTCAGGTGAAGGTAGTAGTAATAATCCACTTAGCTCTGAGGCTGTTGACTGTAGTTACTCTGTTGCGGTGAGGCACGGGACTCAGCATTCGACTTTGGAATAGGTATACATTTTTCTTGCTGAAGATTAATCTGCCTCAGTTTATTTGCCTGAAGACTCATCTCTACTTTAAAGTGGCAGAGATTAATCTGAAATTATACATGTGCTACATATTCGGGCCGCAGCTGGTCATTCCTGAGTGGAGAGTCCGGGCGCCCAGTGAATTGCGGAGGCATGTAAGTGGTATAGGACGGCGTTGGGACTGAAAAATAATTGTGAATAAAAACAAACCTTTAATGTAGGAGCTGTGTGACTATGGGAAGGTTACCTTCTGGGAGTCTGTACATAACTTCGAAGTTGAGTAATGAATGATACAGACTTCATCAACTCACTGTGAGGATTAAAAGAGAATATAGGACATTGCTCACCATGGAGGCATTTATCTCCCTTTTTATCAAGATTTTATCTATTTATTTGATAGAGTACAAGTAGGCAGAACAGCAAGCAGAGGGAGAGGGAGAAGCAAGTTCCCTTGAGGGAGGGTGCTGGATCTCAGGACCCCAGAATCATGATGCTAGCTGAAGGCAGCTGCTTAACCGACTGAGCTACCCAGCCACCCCTTTTTTTCAAGATTTTAAACAAATGTTGATTAAAAGAAATGTCCTATGCCATATTATGGTATCAGCTGTATTCCTAGGCAGTTTTTACTCTTTTATATAAGATGTTGGTGATACGCTATGCAGCAGCACACAGAATCCTGAGTGTGCTCTGGGCCTGTGAGACCCATCAGATGACAACTCTTGGTTGTAACTTTAATAGGAAACAAAATCTGTACCATATTCTGTGACCAGGTTCTATCCATCTCAGTTTCTATACCTTTTTTGTTTAAACCACCCCACTTCGACTATATCTCCCCCAAATAAATATTTTTGTATTCAGGTCTAGTCTTTAAATTTCCTCCAAAAGCTGCTGGTTCAATATACCACCTTCCATATAAATTGACAATATTGGATGAAATTTTTGCTCTCTTGTTGCACTACAACACACTCTAAAGTAGTGGCCTTTGGGGGTGCCTGGGTGGCCCAGTTGGTTAACAACTGCCTTCGGCTCAGGTCATGATCCCGGAGACCTGGGTTCAAGTCCCTCGGCGGGAAGCCTGCTTCTCCCTCTCTCACTCCCCCTGCTTGTGTTCCCTCTCTGGCTGTGTTTCTCTCGGTCAAATAAATAAAAAATCTTAAAAAAAAAAAAAAAAAAAAAAAAACTTTAAAGTAGTGGCCTTTGAAATTTTTTGACTTTGGCAAACCCAGTAAAAAATTTTACCTTGCAATCTAGTTCATAGTCCATAAGGACAGAAAGTAGGATGAGTGGTTGCCTTGGCCTAGGGTCAGAATGGGTAGTGACTGCTAGTGGGCACATGGAGATGTTCTAAAATTAAGTTGTGGTGATGGCTGCACAGCTCTGTAAAACTTTACAAACCCTCTAAAAAGCATTTAATTGTGCACTTAAAATAAGTGAGTTTTGTGTGTAAATTATACTTAAAGCTGTTAAAAAAATCTGTCTCAGGTTTTTATGGATATATAACTTTTAATATTTACTATGTATTGTGCTTTTTTCTATCGTATTTTAATTTTTAAAAATTTTATTCCTTATAATGAGTCACACTCTACAGTTTGAAAAACATTGTTCAAAGGACTGATTCTAATTCGGGTGTTTTTTTGGAGGGGTGCTATATAAGAGGAACAAAATAAGCTAGAAAACATTTGAGGAAAACTTGAAGATAGGGCAGCGTATTGTAGGAAAATCGGATGTTTAGTTAGGAGAGACAGGTTCTGTTTCCATGTAAAACAAAACAAAACTTTATAACAGAGCTCCAAATTGGGATATGCTACTTGAAACATTTCAGCCTTGTAGAATAAAGAAACTGAATAAATCACTCATTATTAAGAAAATTTAGACATTGAGTAGAGAGATTGTTTCCTAAAAGGTTTCTTCTAGTTCTAATGTGTATTTTTTTAAATTCCATTATCTTAAATTTTTTTTTCACTAGAACTTTTTGAAATCAAATCTTGTTTTTTAAATGAGCCATTATAGGACTGTTTTGCTCAGTTCTTTGTTGTAAGAGTATTTGACCAGGTAAATCATGGAATATATATATATATATATATATATATATATATATATATATATATATTTTTTTTTTTTTTTTAAGATTTTATTTATTGGACAGAGAGAAACACAGCTAGAGAGGGAATACAAGCAGGGGGAGTGAGAGGGAGAAGCAGGCTTCCCACCGAGCAGGGAGCCCGATGTGGGATTCAATCCCGGGTCTCTAGAATCATGACCTGAGCCGAAGTTAGTCACCCAACCAACTGAGCCACCCAGGCGCCCCCATGGAGTATATTTAAAACTGTTATATGGCTCCAGATCTAATGATGCACCACATTATGATGATACTTACTTCATTGATCCTATATGCATTTGATAAAAATGAAGAGAACAAAATACAGGGTTAATGTTCAGTCAATATAGATAATAAAAGATTAGAAATCTTTAGGTTTGTGATACAACCAGTGAATTTCTCATTGTAACATTGACTGTTCTGTGATTTGTCCTGGTTCTGCAGAATCCAAGATTAATTAAAGAAATGGTTTCAAGAAGAGGCTGAATACTATGAAAATATACTCACCTTCCTGAGTTGGGCTTTTTATCAGGAAAGCCTTAAGTATGCAAGTGAGCCATCCGTCCACAGGAAAATTTCTTAAAATTCTCCCATGATTTGAGCCAAAGTACTCCTGATAGAATTGTTAACTTCTAGTCCTGCTGCTCCAACTTTTACCATTTTTGAAAAGAATATTGACTTATAATTCTGTCTGGAATACTTATCGGCTAATTTACTATCTTAAATTTCATTATAAATATATTTTCCATGAAGATAGAGACCTTACAGATTGAATTCATGTGGATTATTATGAATGACACATAAGTTTTTGTTGTGGCTTATGAAGCTTAATGTAGATGACTCTGAGCTCTTAATAAACCATGTGTCCCTTGTAATTATCTGTACTAAGATAAAAACAGTAAAGTGCTGTATCTGTTTTTATCATTCATAAGCAATTCTAGATCAGTGAGTTCAGAAGTTTAGTCTTTATTATTGCTACTAGGAAAGTGCTTTTGCAGTTTAGGGACTTGCTCCCAGTTACACATTTATTTTTTCATTGATTGCCCACAGAATGCAAAGTAATGTGTCCTTAGATGTTTATAAGGTAGTGATTTCAAATTGCTAGTATTGCCCATTAGCGGTCATAAATCAGTTTGGTGAGCCATAGAACAGCATGGTTTTTTGTTCTACTTTAATAGAATAGAAGCCATCAGAGTGCCTCGCATGTACTGAATGTACTGTTTTGTAAATTTTTTGTTCTGTTATAAGTATTTAGGTCCTTAATCTCTGTGTGAATGTATGTAGGTCTTACTTTGGAGCTCTGTCAGACAAGTCTGAAATACACCAACAAAAGGGATGAAAGATGCATGAACAGTTTAATGGATTTACAACATACTATAATGTTAGTGTAAACAAGTTTTGTTTGTTTAGTATAAGAAGACATTGAAGACCAGTTGGAGGTACACATAAGTGGTAGGAAATGACACATGGGCTGATATTATGCAAGTTCGCTTATGTAAGATAGGACTGTGGTAGTTGTCAGACTTTACATGTTTATTTCTCAGGGTGCTTGTTAAAATGCAAGTTCTGCTCTCTTAGAGTAATTCAGCAGGTCTAGGATGGGGCTCCGGAACTGGAATATTTAATGAACTTTGCAGGTGAATAATGGAGTTCCTCTGGCCACACTTAGACCATCATTTATTTGTCTTTGAGGATTATCTCATAGTGGTTAATACTAATTTTAGTCAGGCCCCCTGGACTTGAACTCACATTCCTCTGTTTAGAAACCTTATTCTTGAAAAATTTTGTTTGTTCATGAATGCTTTTATGTCTCAAAGACTTACTTAAAACTTTCCTTGGTACAAAGACACTTAAAAAATAGATTACTGGGGCGCCTGGGTGGCTCAGTTGGTTGAGTGACTGCCTTCGGCTCAGGTCATGATCCCGGAGACCCGGGATCAAGTCCCACATCGGGCTGCCTGCTCGGCGGGAAGTCTGCTTCTCCCTCTCTCACACTGCTTGTGTTCCCTCTCTAGCTGTGTTTCTCTCTGTCAAATAAATAAATAAAATCTTAAAAAAAAATAGATTACTGTTTTACATCAACATTTGAAGATTAAGATGAAAACAGATCTAAACTTGTCTTTGTTGAAGAAAACAAAAACCTTGTAGAACTAAAATTTTGATTTTTATGATTTTTCCTCTTCATATCCTTTTCAACTAATTTGTCAAACTAGTATATTCTTATTGTAGGAGAACATAAAAGTGTATAGAGTTTGATTAATGGTTTCAAATGCATTCCTTTTACAGCTTCGAGATTGTATCCAAAAGACCTTGAATGAGTGGAGTTCCCAAATCAACCCTGATTTGGTCAGGGTGAGTAATATGTGAATGAATAAATTATGTAGGTCAAAAGGGAAGTGCGGTAAGAAGGAAATTTCCCCAGTTTTGAGGGGAAGTCAAATAGGCAATTAGCACAAAATTCCCTGTGGCTGATGTACTGAGATGGCTGTCTGACCCAGTATACTTAAGCATAAAACAGAAAATCCAGGATGTGTCACCAACTCTTCAACTAGACTAGATACCACGATTCTCTGTGCTTAATTCCCATCGCACTTTCTTCACTGTGTTCCAGTTTATATTTGGTCTAATAAAGAAATGACTGTTTAACAGTTTTGCCTGTTAAATTGCTTTGGTAGAGTATCATAATATAGTCACTAGAAATAATTTTCTTAACATAAGTTTCGAGGGAAACACTGGGTATATCATTAAGTAGTAATAAATGACTTATCATAAATGTTAACGTACAGACTGCTTTTCTGCAAATCACTCTTTGGAATCCAACTGAGCCAAAGGCTCATAATAGATTACGTCGACTGCTTTAAAACTATGGACGAGGACATGCGCTAGAAAGAGTTGTTTCCATGGACATTCTGCAAGTTTAAACTCTATAGTAGCTAGGCAGATGTTGATAAATATTTTCTATTAGTCTCTGTTTCTCGGAAATGACCATTTGCCTCTATTTATGCATGACTGACAAACACTAAGCCTTTGATATTTGCCAGACATTGTGATATGCTCAGGAATTGTGGGAAAGGCCTCACTGGTTACTTTGTTTTAATCTTGTAAATGTGAGTTAATGTGTTTCTGATTTATATGTACTAACATCATTTTCCTCATAAATCATTAATTATAATGCATTAGAATTGCCTTTACTTTTTTATTGCACTCAGAAAGAAAAGTCTTGGTTTAAAATGTTTGTGATTAATATTGAAAGCTCTTAACATGTCATTATGCAGAATGGGTGAATATGATTTTTCATTGGTTCCGTCTTTTAATTACATACTGTGTTAGTGGTTCTAACACCTCATATGCTGCCCCCACCACCACCATTTATTTGGATTTTTTTTGATCATGCATTCCTCTGAGTACCTGATCCAAATGAGATCCTTTCTCCCAGAAAATGGATACACACACAGCATTTTACCTTTGTTTCAGGGCTTTACAAACCTTGTGAAGCCCATCCAGACATCCGGTAAAGACCCTTGCTATCTTATGGGTTCCCTGTTTCTAGAGAGCATTATGGACAATAGAAAACATACAGCTAATTAAAAACATTAGTTTTATATTTATTCTAAACTTTGTTTATTATAGGAATTTCCAGATGTCTTGGAATGTACCGTATCTCATGCAATAGAAAAGATAAATCCTGATGAAAGAGAAGAAATGAAAGTTTCTGGTAAAGTCCAGCCTTTACAATTTATTTTGTTATACAGTGGAAATGATAGTGAGGTTTTGTCAGACAGGGAGAATAAGCCTTTCTTTGCTTCTGGTAGTAAGTGACCCAGTCACTAAGTGTGAGAAATATAAAGGTTATTTTTTTTAAAGATTTTATTTATTTAAGATAGAGAGAGAGAGAGAGAGAGAGAGAGCGAGCGCACGCACAACTGGGGAGGAGACTGAGAAGCAGATTCCCTGCTGAACAGGGAGCCCAACATGAGGCTTGATTCCAGGACTCTGGGATCATGACCTGAGCTGAAGGCAGACACTTAACCAAGTGAGCCACCCACGCGCCCTAAAGATTCTTCTTTAAACATAATGTAAACTCCCAAGAGAAAGTTATAAGAGGTCAGTTTTAGGTACCTAAGTGGAGTCAGAAGAGGACTTTACCTTCCTGGTCTTCATCATGGTCTCATTAATTTATGTGTCAGACTTCAGGAATATTAAGGTGGAGGAAATGGAAAGAATAAAAAGAAGGCTTAAGAGCAGTGTCTATCCAAAGCAAGCATAGGCCCTCCCTTCCTGGTAGAACACTGCTGAGCAATAGCTGAAGTTGCCTAGAAGATAGACCGAAGTCTGGGCAACAAGTTGCATGAGGAGAAGTAAATCCATGTTATACCCATTTAACAAATGTATTGAGTAACTATTTACCAGAGACCATGCTGAGCTCAAGGAATAAAAATTAAAGAGATGGGCTGTTCTTGTCCTCAGCTTACAGTCAGCATAAAATAGTCATTAAAAGCTTGAACTTAGCTAGATTGAAATTCCTGGGTGTACAGATTACTAACTGGTATAATCTTGGGCTAACAAGTTATTTGACCTCTCTGAGCCTCGTTTTCTCATCTGTAAAATAGGGATGGCTCTGTTTCACAGGCTTCTTTGTAAATTAGATAAAATAACAAAAAAAAAATGCACTTAACATAGTGCTTAGCAAAAAGTTAAGTGCTGTAATTGATTACCATTTATAGTTTTGTGTTGATTGTTACTTTTTATTAGGATGGCCATGTAAGTTGAGATAGGGCATTGTTTTTTGACTCCGTAACTACCATTTACTGAGTCTTGTTTTGTACCAGGCACTGTACTTAGCACATTTTGGTTATGTTTCTTCACATGATTCTCAAAACAATTCTACAAGGTAGGTCTATTATCCCCATTGCACAAGTGATGTTAAATAACTTGAAAGTTGTCATGTAAACAGTAAGTGGTTGAACCAGGAATCCATCCAGGTATGCCTGACTCCAAAACCCATTTCTTTCTATTAACTTCAGATTGCTATTTGGAAAGGAGTTAAAAGCAACCTCTTCTCTGTGGTTGATGGTAATTCCTCATGGTTTAGATCCATCTTGAAGGTCTTACAGGTTGTCCTCAGTTCCTAGAAGGCTTGACATTTTTGATAGGTATCAAAATTCTACCCATGTGAAGATCTTTCCTTTCTCTACCTAAGAATGCCTCTCATTTTGGAGAAGGGAGACCATTCCAAGTGGCACAAATTTATGGTCAGAGGGATAGTGGTAGGAAGGGTTTCATGGAGTCTAATTATGGGAGCTATGGGTGGATTAAAGTGGTGAAGATTGACTCTCACCTAGTTGGTAGGGGAGTGGTGATGACTTTTAAATTAGAAGTCCAGTAAGGAAAGCAATGCTTTAGGAAGATTATCTAGCAGTAGAAAGGAAAGGACAAATAGATGTACAAGGTAATTTTGTTATATTTGTTGAATATCAGGCAATTTACATATAGATATTTCATTAGCCCCCTTTTCTCTCCATTCCTTTTTTGATTTTCTCTACTACTCCTGTACCCCTTTGTCTATTGAGTAACTTTAGATTTTGAACAGTGAATTTACATAAAGTGAATCTATATAAATAAATTTGAGTTTGAATCAAGTTAAAGCCTCAATTTTAATAGAAAACTACTCAGCTTTCCTGATAACCAAAGAAATGCCAATTTAAAAAAATGCCAATTAATGCAGTCTTGGACAGGTATATATTGTACATACTAAATTAGCAAAAACTATATTTTTGATAGTGTCATACATTGTTAGGAGAGCAATTCTTAACTTTTAATTGGCTGGTAAACTGTACCAATCTTTTATATAAAAGTAGTAAGAAAATAAAATAGAACAAAATTCAGGGCACCTGGGTGGCTCAGTCAGTTAAACATCTGATTTCAGGTCAGGTCCTAATCTCAGGGTCCTAGGATTGAGCCCTCATCCTGCCAGACTCAGTGCGGAATCTGCCTCTCCCTCTCCCTCTGTCGCTCCAGCTCATGCTCTCTCTCTCGCTCAAATAAATAAATAAAATCTAAAAAAAAAAAATAAAAAGATTCACAAAGAGCATATCCCTTGACTCATACACATTTCTGACAATCTGTTCTTGGGAAATGCTTCACCAGAAAGTTGAAAAAAATTACCAAGATGTTTATTTTAGCATTGTATGTGATAACAAGAAACTGGAACTAATGTAAGTGTTCAAAAAGCAGGAAATCATTTGAGTTATACCAAATCAAAATTACAGAATAATGTTTAACCACTAAAAATAAGTATGTACAGCCACTCTGAAAAACAGTATGGAGGTTCCTCAAAAAGTTGACAATAGAGCTACTCTACGAGCCAGCAATAACACTACTAGGTATTTACCCTAAAGATGCAAACGTAGTGATCCCTAAGGGCACATGCATCCAAATGTTTATAGCAATAATGTCCACAATAGCCAAACTATGGAAGAATCTAGATGTCTATCAACAGGAGAACGGATAAAGAAGATGTGATATGTATATGTGTGTGCATATATATACATATACATATGTATATGTATATATATGCACACACATATACATACACACACACATACAATGGAATAATATGCAGCCATCAAAAAACATGAAATCTTGCCATTTGCAACAATGTGGATGGAACTATAGGGTATTATGTTAAACAAAATAAGTCAATCAGAGACAATTATCATATGATCTCTCTATGAGGAATTTGAGGGGCAGGGCTGCTGGGGAGGAAGGGAGAGAGAAAAATGAAACAAGATGGGACTGGGGAGGGAGACAAATAAGGGACTCTTAATCTCAGGAAACAGTTGCTTGGGGGAGTGGGGCGGGGGAGGGATAGGATGGCTGGGTTCTGGACATTAGGGAGGGTATGTGCTATGGTGAGTGCTGTGAATTATGTAAGACTGATGATTCACAGTCCTGTACCCTTGATGCAAATAATACATTATATGTTAATTTAAAAAATCAAACCATGCTTTAATAAAAAAAATGAGTATGTAAAATTATTCATTAAAAATATAGAGTGTACAAAAATCCAAACAGTGACTGCTTTCAGTGATGAGACTCTTGGCAATTTCTTTTAGTCTGTCCTTTTAACTCTTGGGTTTTTCTCATTTCTATTTTTTCCCCATTTTTTAATTTAAATTCAATTAATTAACATGCAATGTATTGCTAGTTTCAGAGTTCAGTGATTCATCAGTCTTATATAAGACCCAGTGCTTGTTACATCACGTTCCTTTCTTAAGGTCCATCACCCAGTTATTCCATCCCCCAATGCCCCTCCTCTCAGTTTTTCTCATTTTTAGAGTGAATATATATTGCTATTATGATAAAAAAAGTCAAGAGAACTAAATACCTATAAAAATGTAAAAAAATATTACATAAAGGTAAACTAAATAGAAGTAGAATAAATGTTTTGCCCTGCCCCATATGACCAAAAGCTAGAAGCTAATATCTAAAAATTAAAATGACTGTATTAGGAAGGTGGGATTTTTCTTTTCTTTTTTCTTCACATTACAAACAATTTTAGCATTGCCTTTTATTAGTTTTAATTGGCGATGTATATAATATGTTCCATTTCCATTAATATTTAATTCATAAAAATGTACATTTTGAGTAATTTGTATATTTGTGATCTGCCTTCAAACAAATGGAAAATTAATATTTGCTTTTTTGTTTTGACAAATGGATATTTTTTGGCAATTGGCATGTAATTTAAAAATTACAGTGGAAATGTACTTTCATGTCTTAAAATGAAAACCATAAAATTATGTGACTAGGAAAGGACAAATAATTCATTCAGGATTCTCTGTCAACAGTATTGTTGGTAGTATTGATACTGTCTAGTAGAATGTTACCAAAATGTAGTAATCAGTTGTTTTCTTCTGTTACTCAGCAAAACTGTTCATTGTAGGATCAAACTCTTCATCATCAATGAGAAATGCAGTTGACATGGGTAAGCAAAAGTTTAACTTTTTTTTTTTGAAGGTTGTATTTATTTGACAGACAGCAGGAAAGGGAACACAAGCAGGGGGAGTGGGAGAGGGAAAAGCAGGCTCCCTGCTGAGCAAGGAGCCCAATGCAGGGCTCCATTCCAGAACCCTGGGATCATGACCTGAGCCAAAGGCACATGTTCAACCGACTGAGCCACCCAGGCACCAACCTTCGTAACTTTAAATTAGTGTAGGTGTATTTGTTATATCTTGTGTTCAGGACCAGGTGAAAAAGAAGATGAGCTCATTCCAATTTTATTTTTAAAGTTCTAGCCTGATTTCTTAAGGCTTCTGTCAGATCATATTGACTTATATAGGTTCTTATTTATATATATATATGAGGAGCCTAAAAGATGTAACGTAATTGTTAACTATACATTTGGAGATGAAGTTCTCCTTAACCATATTCTTAGCCCTTACAGTACTATAGGTGAAACCCCATGACCACCATCGCCAAACAACAAAACAAGCATTCTCGTCTTCGTTCAGCACTTAGATTATTGTGATATTACAATTCAACATTTTTTCTTTTAAAATATTCTTCTCGGGGCTCCTGGGTGGCTCAGTCATTGGGTTGGGCATCTGCCTTCGGCTCAGGTCATGATCCTGGAGTCCCTGGATCGAGCCCCGCATCCGGCGCTCTGCTCTGTGGGAGGCCTGCTTCTCCCTCTCTCACTTCCCTTGCTTGCGTTCCCTCTCTAGCTGTGTTTCTGTCTGTCAAATAAATAAAATCTTTTTTTAAAAAAACAATATTCTTCTCAGTATTATAAGTGTGGAACAGTTAAATAATTAGCGCTTTACCATATGGAATGAATAATCACTTAAAATAAACCCTTTAAATTAATTTTTACAGAAATTAAATTATCTACCTCTATAAATACAGGTTAGGACCATAAATTTAGTTTTTCAGTCTTAGGACTGTTCTTTGCCATGACTACCAATTACAGAATATGAGGTCAGAATTCTTGGGATCATCCATACAAGATACTAGTAGAACTGGAGAAGAAAATTTGAAGATAAAGAAGCTACAAAAAAATTCCTGGGGCCTAGGAAACAAGGAGTCCTGTTCCCCAGAAGGACTATCAGAGCTCTAAGTCCCTCAGAAAGAAACAGGTCAAAGAAACTGACCAATCTGCCACACAGACCAAGTATATGAAAAGGGATTTACACTTTTTTAAGAGATGGCAGTATTCTAAATGATGGGTAAATTATGAAACAGAATGAAATTATCTATATTGGAAAATAAGTGAACTGTATGTACAAAATTAGGTGGGATACTTGAGGAACATTAGAAATACTCGTTTTCATTACGTAGCACATATTTACCCTATTGTGTTTTCCTTCACATCAGCCTGTTCAGTCCTTGGAGTTGCACAACTGGATTCTGTGATCATTGCTTCACCTCCTATTGAAGATGGAGCTAATCTCTCTTTGGAGCATTTGCAGCCTTACTGGGAAGAATTAGAAAACTTGGTTCAGAGCAAAAAGATTGTTGCAATAGGTACTTCTGATCTAGACAAAACTCAGCTGGAACAGCTGTATCAGTGGGCACAGGTAAAGCACAGCTAGATTGCAAGCACTCTGGGAGGAGCCTGTTGTTAATCTTTGCTTCACACTGTTCAGTGTTGTCCTGGACACTCACGGGGTGGGGCAAGGGGGCGTGCGCTATTCCAAATGGAATTTTGAGGCAAGCTCTATCTAAAGCAGTGGACTTTTTCTTCTCAAATATATACTTACTTGACCTTAGTATTAATCTCATTTAAAAGGATAAAAACTATTACATTTTTCTATAGATATGATTAGGTCTTGGTTCTGATTTCTTAGGTAAGGGAATATCATATGTAATAAATATTTTTGCTCTTATTTAAAGATATGAAAGACTTTATGTTTATAGAATTCAATAAAGAACAGATGTCATAAATCAATCATTACCACTCACTGGCCTCTAGTAACATACAATATTATTTAGGGAAGTTGCTTACCAGTATTTTACTTTTACTCTCTGTATTTTTCTTTATTCCTTTTACTTGATCCCTAGCCTTCTCCTTTGCAGAATTTTCAGTTTCTTATGGACAGGAAGACCTTAGAGAAGGTATTGTCCCCTCTCCCTTTGATTTGGTGATAGCCAGAAGGTGGCTAAGGTTCTGCTGGAGAGACTAGTTGATCTGGAATGTATCTGTAAATTAACCAGAGCAGCTATTAGAAATTATCTAATTCTTTTTCAAAATGTGCCTGATTTATAACCATATTTTACACTTTAACACTAAATGTTCTTACCGTTTCTATTTAATCCTTTACCTTTAAGACCTATTCTCTCTTTAGCTGGAATCCTCACACTTAGAACCATGTTTGTTGAGGCGCCTGGGTGGCTCAGTTGGTTGGGCGACTGCCTTCGGCTCAGGTCATGATCCCGGAGAGCCGGGATCGAGTCCCACATCGGGCTCCCTGCTCAGGAGGAAGCCTGCTTCTCCCTCTCTCACTTCCCCTGCTTGCGTTCCTTCTCTGGCTGTGTTTCTCTCTGTCAAATAAATACAATCTTTAAAAAAAAAAAAAAGAACGATGTTTGTTTCTGAGGCCAGTATATTAGATTGCAGGAGAAGAGTTTCTAAGGGTATTGGCTTCCCCCACTCCAAAGCTTTCTTTTCCCTGTTACCACTAACATGAGTTTAAAAAGCATACATTAATAAATACATTCATATAAAAACATTTTATAAATTTTAAGCACTATAAAATGTAGTCTTTTATATTTTCCAAAATTGTCTTTATTGCTTTCCACTTTTTGTAATACCTAATTTAGTGCAGTGTCATGATTTTTTTTGCTTCTAGGTAAAACCAAATAGTAACCAAGTTAATCTTGCCTCCTGCTGTGTGATGCCCCCTGACTTGACTGCATTTGCTAAACAATTTGACATACAGCTATTGACTCATAATGATCCAAAAGGTAAGACTGAGATTTTCATTTGTTGATGGGTCACGAGCTTTTGTCTTATAAGAAGCTACTTGTTAAAATTTAATTTTTAGTTTTGAACAATGATAAATGTTACCTAGAACTTTTCTTCATAGTTAGTCCAAAATATATATGCATTTAGTTTCAGAAACCTTTATTATGTCTATCAATGAGAAAAAAAATTGAAGGGATCATTTTCTGAACATCCAGTCTGTTGAAGTTTATAAATATTAAGCTACACAAAAAAGATCTTTTAAGATATTGTAAATAGTATCATATAAAATCTTGTGTAGTACAGCAAAAATTGTACCCAACAACCACTTAGTTAAGAGGGTAAATATCTGGAAAGAGAGACGGATAAAATTTAATTTGAAATTTAAGCATCTTAGGATAGGTAATTGATTAGGTGTTTTATTAATCATTACTCTCAGGACCTATGTGTTTGGTGCCAATCAGAAACACTATTTGATTAATGAGAATGGCTCATCTACCTTCTATAGTGGATTTTATCAGCATTTTACAGGATATGTAGGAAAGCTAGGAAGAGAATGTTTTGTACTTTATACTTATTTATTTAGCAGTCTGCCCCCATTCTCATTTTTTCCACTGTTTTGTAGGAAGAGGCGGAATTTTAATAGTTTTGGCTTCTCAAACACTAGGCATCATACTAAATGCCTTAGGGGGATGATCTGTAAGCCTCACAACAGGTGAAACTAGGCATTTTATTGCTAAGGAAATAGGCCTCAGAATTTAAGAAACTGGCCACCCAGTTGGCACGTGGCAAAGTTTAAACTTGGACTTGGTGCTGGCTACATTGGGAGCCTTTCCCACCATACTATACTATCTTTTTATTAGCAGTGTAGTATTTCAATCTGAAAACCTTATTTTCTCATTAGTTTCCATTTAAATCATACCAAAATAGGAGATAATGACTTTTGCCTCTTCCTTCAGTAATTACTTTCATAAGTAATTAGATTCATTTTTTAAAAAGTCATCTTAATAAAAATCTAACAGAGAATGTCTGTGTTTATTTATTCTGAAACATAAACATTTAATTTCCAATTTCCTGTATCTTGTCAGATATTATTTATCTGCTTACTTTGTGGGAGGTGGGGGGGGGCTCTTCCAATAGTAGTTATTATCAACAGCTGACGGATGAGCCTGCTTCCCGTTCTAGCTCCACTTGAAAAAAAACTCTTTTTCTAATAGGAAAGAAAATAGGAAAAACTAAGGTGTCTGGTATTTTATTTCCATGGTCACTTAGATATTGACATGTGGTTATATGCTAATGCATTCTTATTATTGCAAAATAAATTGCATATTCATAGGAGAAAAGAGGTTTAGTCCTTTTTTGGTATGTTTTTGCTTTAATGACATAACTTGACATTTGGATGTCTTTTTAATTTTAATCCTAAACTCTTTGTTAGAATTTATAGGCTGATCCTGCTTATACCATTAATGAATCTTCAGACACTTTGATCTGTAATGAAACAATTCTTTTCTTAAAAGATTTATTGTGTGTACTGATTAGTCTAAAGAACTCACATAGTTAATACTTTTAAAGTATGTAGTTTAGTTGATGAAATAGCATACATAGCTCTCTGATTATGTGTCACATTTTACTTTTTAAGCAATCAAGTTATGAAACATTTAACTCTCCTTGTCATCTAAAATAGAGTTCTGTTTGTAAGTCCCCTCTAAAGCCCATACCCTATTCTAAAATTACCCTATTCTTCAGAAAGTGTTTCTTTTCCATTACTCTTTGTCCCAAAAGTTGTGGTAACAGTTTAACTACAGCCAGGGTGAAATTGTGAAATAGGTGATCCTGACTCAGAACCTTCCCCTTTTTATTTATTTTACCCTCCCCTCATTCCCATTAAGTGTGATCTGCCTTATGCCTTATTCCCTCCACATCCTGTTCTCTGTCAGATAGACTGATAAACAAAATCATGTTCTTGTTACTTTCCCAAAGAGATATTTGCCTTCCATTTATGAACACTACCATTTACTGGCTGTGTGACCTTGGCTAAGTTACCTAACTTCTCTGCCTCGGTTGCCACCTCGAGAAGGGGAGAATATTATCTGTCTTTTAGGGTTAATATGCAGATTAAAGGAGCTGATACATGTAAAATACTCAGAAAAGTGCCAAGCACGTGATAATAGCTAACATCTACTGAGAGTTTACTGTTGATGTTACTCACATATCACAGTAGTTATTGTGGGTCAGGTGGGTCCTTCAGTGCTCTCAAATCATACTATATAGATGGTCGCTTAGTCTCTATCTGTGTGGTTGGTTCTGACTATGGTAGAATCTTTCCATATTGCTTGATTGATTCAACAGAATTGGAGTACCTACAATGTGTCATTATTCAAAGTACTAGGGATGTAAGGACCAGGTCAGATAAATTCCAACCCTTGTGAAATTTATATTCTGTTAAGTGGAGATAGACAATAAGGTAAATGTTAAATGTGAGAAATGTGGTATGTGCTACGGAGAAAATTGGCTGAGGGAGAAAAAGAGTGCACAGGTTAGGGGTTGTTTTATATAGGGTAAGTTAGGGAAGCCTATCTGCTAAGGAGACCCGCAGGAAGAGTGAGAGTCCTTTGAGAATCTGGAAGAAGAGTGTTCAGGGAAGAGGGAGCAACTGATTCAAAGGCCCCAAAGTGTGAGTGTGCTTGAGGATTTCAGGATACAGGTATGAGGCCTAGTGTGGCTGGAGAAGAGGCAGTGAGGAGGGAAGTAGTACATCGGGGCAGGAGTCAAAGGCTTGGACATCAATGTGGTATTAGAAAATAATTATTTCATCAAAGAGATGCAAGTAAAAAGATAACCATTGCCAAAGAGTTTTTGAATGATTGTGGGTGCTTGTGAGGATATGGTAAGATTGGCACTCTAACATTACCACCTATAATGGAAGTGTAAAATATAGTCTTTGTGGAAAGCAATTGGCAATATACTGTCTATCAAGCCTTCAAAATGTACTTGTACTTTGACTTTGTCATTCCATAGCCAGAGATGCATTTTAAAGATGTTCAGCATAACATTATTTTATTAGAAAAATACTAGGAAAAACCTAAATTTTTTGTCAACAATGAGGAAATGTATAAATTATATCTATATAATATATTATTAAAAATGATGCTTCCACAGAATATTTAATTACGTGGGAAGATTCATAATGAAGGTTGAAAAGATAAGAAATTAAATTGTAACTACAGCAAGACTTTCAGTTTTTGAGATACAGAAAGGTACAGAAAAAAAGTTGGAAGGGTACACACAGCAATGGAAGTAATCTATCTCTGGTTTATAGGATTATGGGTTCCTTTCCTCCTTTCCTTTTTCTTCTGTGTATGTACGTTCCTGTATTTTCACTGGCTCTACATTAGAATTGCCTAAAAGTCTTAAGAAAAAACAAAACAAAACACCACAGGCTCCACTTACCAGAGGTTATGAATGAAATAGGCTGGGGTAGAGGTGTAGGGATTTTCTAAAGAATTGCCTGGATCTTTTTGATATTCTGGTTTAGATTCATAGCACACATGAAGGAAAAGCATACTTTATATTTGATTTTGAATTGTTTCTTTTGTTGTATTTAAATGCTTACCTACACGGTAAAGTGCTGTTATTTTCAAACTTAACACTTTGGGTTTTTATTGTTTTAAGAACTGCTTTCTGAAGCCAGTTTCCAAGAAGCTCTTCAGGAAAGCATCCCTGACATTGAAGCGCAGGAGTGGGTGCCACTGTGGTTGCTGCGGTACTCCGTCATTGTTAAAAGCAGAGGGATCATCAAATCCAAAGGCTACATTTTACAAGCTAAAAGGAGGGGTTCTTAACTACGACTTAGGATCGTAACCTACTGACTTGTATTTTCCTTGAATATAAGATAAAATTGAGATGTATAAAAAATCAATTACTGCCTGTAAATGGTGTCATGGAGGCGATATTCTTCAGTTATATTTGACAATATGTTATCTGTCGGATCTTGAGTACTTCTCTTGCCTCCATGTCAGTTCACTCACATGAACCACTGTATTGTTTTCATTAAACTATTGTTTTCTAACTGAAATTGTCTAGAAAGAAAATACTTGCAATATATTTTTCCTTTATTTTTATGACTAATAGAAATCAAGAAAAATTGTTGTTAGATATATTTTGGGCCTAGGTATCAGGGTAATGTATATACATATTTTTTATTTCCACAAATTAATTAATGGCTTCTTATTCTATAGTATAACTAAGGAATTTAATTACAATTGTAAAAACTGAAATACTGGAAGATATTTTCTGTTATTGATAAGATAATTATATCCCAGAGTAACTGGAATAGCTGGGATCTACTAGTAGTATAAGTAAAATTCATTTCTTCAATACATGAATGAAAACTTAAAGTTAAATATCCTAGCTTGTAGTTTACCTATAATGATTTAATCTTCTGTTCTTGTGCCGTGTTTTCCTTGCTATTATTTCCAAGACAAACCAAAGTAAATCTGAGAAAGACTAGAAGCTTTGAAATTATTATTTGGGGGTTTTATAAAAGCAACTGTTATCATCTCCAGATTCTTTGTAATACTTGACCCATCCTTAATATTTTGCTATTGATTAA
Source organism: Spilogale gracilis (assembly GCA_004023965.1). Classification (NCBI taxonomy): domain Eukaryota; kingdom Metazoa; phylum Chordata; class Mammalia; order Carnivora; family Mephitidae; genus Spilogale; species Spilogale gracilis. The sequence continues at coordinate 24,742 of PITA01012860.1, forward strand.
AAAATATTCAATAAGTATTGCATGTTTACCATGTGCTGGGCACTGTGGGCTCTGGGGAGAAGAGGGGCATAGACAGTCAGAATCAGTTGAGTAAAATATGTAACATTTGCTTCCCACTAATAACTGATTTGGAGGCGCTGACAAGCCAGAAAAGAAGTGAAAAAAAATCTTTAATTCAAGGGCAACATTGTCTATTTAGTTGTTTTAAGACACAGTCGTAACTATATTTAAAAGCAAAATGATATAATTAAAACTTTAGAAGAGGATATAGATTATTTATTATATTTCCTCATTCACTTAAGAACCAGAAAATAGCAAATAAATAAGCTGTGGCCTTTGATATAGACTACAGGTCTCCTTAGTTCTATAAATTTGTATCTGTAACCCAAATAGTTTGAAAAGTTCTTCAAAAATCTCTTGTATGTCAATCAGTACTTTTAAACCATGTGTCTTAATACATAGTTTATTTTAAAAAAAAAACTACTATAGGGCACCTGGGTGGCTTAGTTAAGTGTCTGCCTTCACCTCAGGTCATGATCCCAGGGTCCTGAGATTGAGCCCCACATCAGGCTCCCTACTCAGCAGTGGGTCTGCTTCTCCCTCTGCCCAACCCCTCCCCAACTCATGCTCTCACTCTCTCGTTCTCTCTCTCAAATAAATAAAATCTTTAAAAAAATAAACTAATGTATAAAACTAATTTTGCCCAAGTTTTTTCAACTTAAAAGTGGTTCCATATTCAAAGTAAATACACTAGGGGCGCCTGGGTGGTGTAGTTGGTTAAGTGTCCCGAGTCTGGTTTGGCTCAGGTCATGATCCTCAGGGTCATGAGATCAAGCCCCACTTGGGGCTCTGACTCTCATCGCCATACCCTCCTTGGGATTCTCTCTCTCCCTCTGCCCCAGCACATGTGGGTATGCATGCATGGTGGGGGTGTACTGTCTCTCAAATAAATCTTAAAAAAAAAGAAAAAGATGTAAATAAACCAGATTCTTCCTATCCTAAATAAGGTTTTTTAGTTTACTGGTTGGATAGTTTGATTATTAAAATGGTAACATGAAATCAGCTGATTTACTTGCTAAAATTCATTTAGACTTAGACCTTCCTAAAGCCTTATATAGCCTTTATATTAATTATATGTAATGTTATTGAATGTATATTTTTATTTGGAAATGTGCAACATTTTTTGATTCAACGTAAGTCTTTAAACAAATGCTCATTTTAATTTAAGCCTAAACAGTGAATTGGTCAAGATATTTTAAGAGGGAACTTTATATCACACTTGTTGCTTTTTAAAACCCTGGACTTATAAAAATAGATGATTTGAAGAGTTATTTTAAAAATGGGGGGAAGGGGCGCCTGGGTGGCTCAGTTGTTAAGTGTCTGCCTTTGGCTCAGGTCATGATCCCGGAGTGGCGCGATTGAGCCCTGCATCAGGCTCCCTGCTCAGCAGGAAGCCTGCTTCTCCCTCTCTCACTCCCCCTGCTTACTTCTCCCTCTCTAGCTGTGTTTCTGTCAAATAAATAAATAAAATCTTCTTTTTTTAAATGGGGAGAAAGAAAAGAAAACTTAGGTTACTAATTGATCCAAACTTCAGAGCCTATTTTGTGTTCTTTCTCCTCCCTTCTCTTGACAAAGAAGGAAGATTATAGATTCATTTTGTGAAGGGGATCGTGTATGTGTGGAATTTTAAAATGAGTTATTTGTTTCATTTCTGTACCTTTGATTTCTGTTATTGAATAACCATTTTTTAAAAAATGATTTTTTAAGACTTGACAATTTTCCAAGCTGGTGTTCACATCCTTGTTTGTTTTTTGTTTTTTGGGTTTTTTTTTTTTTTTTTGGTAAACTATCAGAATATAGTGAATGCTTTTCAAATATTTAAGGACTTAATGTTTAAAAAGCCATAAAATAAAGAACAGTAATACTACCAAATAATTGCTTAAAGCTGAAAGCTAAGTTATCAATAGTATATATAACAGATATGTTTTCTGGGGAAAGGTGTATCCAATGACTCAAGGTAGAAAGAATTTATATAATTGGTTTTTTTTTCCAGTAAACATGAAAAGAAGCTACTGTCTATTACATTTCCAAAGTATACTGGAGCCTTACATTAACACAATGTACTGTAACTTAGAATTTGTTCTATGATGAGTATATCTTATAGTCTCATCCAAGAAACTGTAGTTACCAGAAGGACCAAATTGTCTTATCAATATGTTCACATAGTGTAAATTCTGCAGACCACGTTGTGCCAGTACACTAGTAGAGTATTCATTTAGGGATAGCCAGTGCTAGATTGGATCACAAATAGCTAATGATTTTTCTGTTCAAAGAAGATCATTTAAACAGCTATGTGTAGAATAGAAAATAAAGTTACTCTGTTTTGAATGAATGGTCCTTGAATGGTCAGACTCTTTCCCACGACAGCCAACTAGTAACTGAAATAGGATCTCAGTTTTCAGTAATAAAGGTCTAAGATTCATTTAATTACATCTCATTTTTTAACAGATTTTCTTCCATCTTTTCTACCCAGCATTTTCAGTATTGGGGGAATGAAACCATCAACAATTTATCTCTCTGCCAATTGTACATTTAGAGAAATCTGAAGTTGTTTTAATGACAATTTAAACCATTTGTTTTCATAATCAAATATACCAACTTACGATTCTGAACATATTTTTTAAAGTTAACTTCCTAATGTACCAGAACTTGTACCTGTCATTTCTCCAGTTATTGATGGGATATGACATATTTTTGAAAACTATCATAAATTTCATTAGTATTTTTTATAGTTTTCAGAATTAGAAATATACTTAGGACAGGAAAATGTTTTCATTAGATAATTCTACTTTTATGTGTCTATAAAGGTGTATTATAAATTACAGGCAAAATATAAAGCATTAATAAATATAAAAGGCTTTAATTTCACTTATGAGTATTATGAATTATCTAATTAAAATAAAGTTTGTTGTATATTGAGTTGTTTGAATAGTTGAAAGCATCCTGGAGTATTATATTGATTTTGAGCTATTTGAATTTACATTGAGTATGATTTAAAAATAAATTATGAATAATTTTTAAATATCCAAGCCATAAAACTATTCATGCATTCATTCAAAGATTTATCAAATGCCTACCATATGCCAGCTACTGTGTAAGTTACTGGCAGACAGACAAATAATAAACAACCTCCGTGTTCAAGGAGCATATAGTATATGTGGCAGGGCTATACATGAACAAGAGCAGTAGAGTCCATCTGTTAATGATCAAAGTGGGGAAAAGGGATTGGGGGCATACAGAAGGAGGGGGCGGCTAGGGAATATCTACTGCTAGGAGACTCCCTTGAAGAAATTAGCCTTAGAGTAGGATGAGACAATGAGTAGATATTCTGAAAGAGCCCTTTGCCTTCTTTGTAAATAGGCTTTTATTGAATGATTAACAATTTATATGTAAACTTTAGAATTTCAGTGAAAACACTTAAAGAGCTTGCCCTTACAGATAGAAAGGAATGGCTTCTGTTGAGACAAAAGTAAGGTTGGAAATGTAGTACTTTACATTTTTTAAAAAAGGCTGAAACTTACCCAAATCCCTGAAATAGAATATGGCTGTTATAGTCTCAGTACCAGAAAAGCCAAACAAAACTTTAATATGTATCTCTCAACAATGAATAAATGTCTAAAATACTCATATAAGATTTTTATGTGTCTGTTGGTCCTTTATTTTGAAAGGTTCATATTTTACAATATGCATTACTTACTTTGACTCTACTCTGTTTTTCTTGTTTCTTTCCTCATTGTTGATTCTTGCATCCTACTCCATTTAAGTTTGCTTTTTTCTCAAGTGTGTCATTAGTAATTCTTTCACTGAAGGTCTTTGGGCACAGTAAACTTTCTAGATCCTGTTTGTCTGAAAATGTCTTCATTTTGTTCTCAATCTTAAATGATCATTTGACATTATGGAATTCTAAGTTTCCAAATACTTTGCCTGGGCAATTTCCAGCAATATATACTCTTCCTGATGAAACTGGATTTCCTTCCCTAGAAGTAATGTCTTTTTTTTTTTAGTTTAAAATTTTAACTTATTTTTATGTGTATGGAATTAGAACAAAGCAGGAAAATTAAAACTGGCTACAAAGCTTTTCGATTAAAAAAAAAATAAGAAAACTGATAACTGGATTGAATCAAAATTTAAATCTTCTGTTCCTCAAAAGACAAAAGTGAAAATACAAGCCACAGACTGAGGGGAAATATTTCAATACATATTTCTGATGAAAAATAAGGAATAATCACTTTCTTTTTAAATTGCACTTCAAAGGACACTGTCAAGAAAGTGAAAAGACACCCCATAGAATGAGAAGATATCTGTAAATCATGTCTATAATATCTTGTATTTAGATTACATAAAGAACTCTTAGAACTTTATGGGCACCTGATGGCTCAGTGGGTTAAAGCCTCTGCCTTCAGCTCAGGTCCTGGTCTCAGGGTCCTAGGATTGAGGCCTGCATCAGGCTCTGCTCGGCAGGGAGCCTGCTTCCTCCTCTCTCTCTGCCTGCCTCTCTGCCTACTTGTGATCTCTATGTCAAATAAATAAATAAAATCTTTTTTAAAAATTTAAAAAAAGAACTCTTAGAACTTCATAAGACAACTCAATAAAAAATAGGGAAAAGGTTAAAACAGATTTTTCTTCAAAGATAACATATGAAAAGCCAATGGAACATTAAAAATGTTTAACATTAGGAAAATGCAATTTTTTTTTAAAGATTTTTACTTATTTGACAGAGAGAAACACAGCCAGAGAGGGAACACAAACAGGAGGAGTGAGAGAGGGAGAAGCAGGCTTCCCACTGAGCAAGGAGCCCAATGTGGGGCTCGATCCTGGGTCTCCGGGATCATGACCTGAGCCGAAGGCAGTCGCCCAACCAACTGAGCCACCCAGACGCCCCAGGAAAATGCAATTTAAAACCACAAGGAAACACCACTAGAATACAAAATAGCTACAATTTTAAAAGACTGGCTGTTGACAAAGGTGTGGAGGAAGCAAGACTCTCCTATTGGTGGTGGGAATACAAAATTGTATGACTACTACAAAAAATACCTTGGCATTTCTTTAAAAAGTCAATGTTCACTTACCATCTGGCCAAGCAATTATTCTCCTAGGTATTTACTCAAGAGAAAAACATGTCTAAAAGGACATATATGAATGTTTATAGCACTTTACTCATAATAGCTGAACACTGGAAACCACCCAAATGCTATTAACAGTTGACTGGATAAATGAACTGTATTATAATCATACAATGGATACTAAGCAATAAAAATTATATACAGTGGGGCACCTGGGTGGATCAGTTGGTTAAGCGATTGCCTTTAGCTCAGGTCATGAAACCGGAGTCCCGTGATTGAGCCCCGCATAGGGAGCCTGTTTCTCCCTCTGTCATTCCCCCTGCTTGTGTTCCCTCTCTGGCTGTGTTTCTCTCTGTCAAATAAATAAAATATATTTTAAAATATTATATACAGTGACACAGATGAATCTCAGACACATGTTGAGTGATAGAAGATAGGCATGAAAAGAGCATTACCTGAAATTTTAGAGCAGACAAAATTATTTGATGACATTTATTGCTATTTCTGGGTACCTTAAGGTGTCTCAAAAGGGTGCAGAGTGTCAGCTGGGAGTACAGTCTCACCTATAAGCTTGAGTGAGGTGGGTCTACTTCCAAGCCCGCTCATATGGTTGTTGGCTGAACTGAGTTTCCTTGTTGGCTATATACCAAATACATCTTTGCCCTAACTAAATCTTTAGATTTCATATATTGAAAAAAATTAAATGAATATTTAATTTCACGCGTAAGACAAGAGAACGCCGTTATAGAAAAAATAAAAGTGTTACAAATAATGCAAATACCTCCTTCGGTCACACCCATTACTACATTAAGACCAAACATATGAGAGGATGATTGAAATTAAAAAGAAGATGCTATTTTCCAATTCGTTGTGGGAAACTGGACGGGGGCCCTCTGTCATTGCGGGTTCGCCGCCCCCACGACTCTCCCTGCCAGGGGCTGATGGGTCCGACATTCACTGCCCTGGGATGAAGACTAGAAACCGTGATCTTGGGAATCCTAAAGGCGGGAGGCGGGCACGACATTCTCCTTAGTTCCGGGATCCTCACGGAGAATGCGAGCCAGACGCTTTTCTGACGCATTTCCGGAGCGCCGGAACAGAGGCAGGCCGGGGTGGCCGCGAGCGGGGAAGATGGTGGTGACCAGGTCCGGGAGGACTCAGGCCACGGTCCAAGCCACGTTGGCTGAAAACTCCCAGCAGAAGGTAGGAGATGGCAGAGTGCCCTCATATCGGGCCACTGCTTCACAGAGCGGCGCTTAGGGTGGTAGGGCGGCGCGACGATCCGTAGGAGCAGCGTGAAGAAGGGCGGCGGAAGGGCCCACGCTTGTCGGGCGCAGCGGTGTCGGACCCAGTGCTAAGACCGTAGCTTCCTCTTCGGTCCTTGCTACGGTAGTTTAAGACAGTCCATCGCCTGGGACAGAGAAGTCAGGGAACTTGCTTTGGGTAGTTCACCTTCGTAATGGCAGTTGCACAGCTGAGGCCTTTTAACCTATTAAAACCGTACGAAGGAGGCTTAATTTCGGCTACCAAATGTGAACCTGATTATAATTAGCAGGGTTGAAGAGAAGGTTACTGTTTGTCACGTGGGGAGCTGGTAGCGTCGGCATACCACTTTATTCTGGAGTGGGGAAGGCTGCAGTGCCTGGGGGCGCTATCAGTGGCCCTAGTCGTCCGCTGGCTCTTGATTCTGCGACAGAGGGAATAGAGCGTTCATTCATTTATGTAAAGGTAGGGGCAGCGACTTATTCCATTGGTGTATGTATTCCTAAACACATCTGTGCTCACAGTTAGTATTTCCTTTCTTCTCTGTTCCTTCGACTGTGTGTCAGCATGTAGGTCCACAAGCATATTTGGTATTTGATACTTCGTGCAGAAAATTTTTTTCTCAGTTAATTGTTTTGCTCCCTAAAAGTAGATCTAGGTGTTGGGTGAGGCGAGTGAAGCAGGGTCCTGCAAATGCAAAGTCAGATCCAGTATGTTTTTTGTTTTTATTGTTAAAAATCATGAGTACTGGGTGGTTGTGAGGCAGGGCCTTGCAAATGCAATGTCAGATCCAGTATTTAGTAGTTAAGGGTTTTTTGTTTGTTTTAATGGGTGGTGGATTTGTATTAATCTTGTTTACTGAGTTTTTTAGTACCCTCTTAAAACGTGCTCCTGAGAGGAGAACTCTAGTTCCAGCCCTACATAAATCACAGTGTGTTTTTTTTCTGGCTTACAGAATTCTGCTAAAAGAATTCACACACATCCAAAAGGCAGGAAGGAATGTCTACCTGTCGACCCAACTACTACTGAATCACAAACCACTAGGAAACACAGTCCAGTCTCTAGAACTCCTAAAACCGGAAAGAGAAAGAACAGAACTACAGCCTCATTATCTGAAAGGAACAAACCATCTACTGATGAAGAGACCTCTGAAACAGAGTCCACTTGTTCTTCTGTGTCTGAACTCCAGGATCCCATTTTCAGAGTAACTAGGAGACGGCAGATCTTAGTTGAATGCACCCCAGTGTCCAGTGTTCGGAAAAGACTGAAAATAACTCCAATAAATCAGTCTCATATTGAAGAAGATGACAGTGACTCTGAAGCTGAATCACATGCCTCAGGTATTTCTAAAATTGTGCTGCCCACAGTAACTACGAATACCAGAAGAAGTAAGGCTAAATCTGTAAGAGATCCAAGCCAGGAATTACATGCAGAAGCTATTTCTGATGCTGAGTTGTCATACTCAGACATTTCTTCATTTTCTGGAGTTGTAACTATGAGAACAAGAAGTATGCAGAAGAAATTACACACACAAACTGAGGAGAAAGATACAGATATTGTACCAGAAAAGCAAATCATAAATATGCCTAAGAATTCGGAGGATTCAGGTACCAGACAAACACCTTCTTTACTAGTAAGATCTCTTTCTCAGATAAATAAGCCAAATTTCTATAATAATGAAATTTATAATGACTTCGGTGATGATTCCTGCCACAGAAATTCAGAAAAAAACCAAACAGTACAAAAATGCCAATATTTTGACATGAGAAAGGAGAAAAAGGTTAATATTGCACCTCTCAAAGAAATTACAAAGCAGAATTTAGATGAAGAAGCCAAGGGAATAGTAGATGAGGAAAAAGAAATAGATAAGAAAAATTCTCAGTTGAAGGGCCTTTCTGAACCTCAGGACACTGGCATTCAGCTGTTAGTTTCTCAAAGGCATTCAGCCTTCCAAAATAAAACCACATCAGAACCCTCAAACCTGAATTGTGAGGCTGTAATGAAATCATTAGTTCAAACATTTGCGGTGGTGGAAGTGGACAGATGGAATGAAGAGAGAAAGAGCGCCATAAAAACAAGTGACTTGACAGAATTTGATGATGGTGGTAGTGATGAAGAAGAGTACACAGTTACAGATATCGGTGAAGATAGGAATGAAGGAAAGGACGTAGATTTTGAGTATGAAAACAAACTATTCAAGTCTGAGCTCCACACATCCCTGGACAAAGGTAATTCTGTTTTATTAGTTCTCAGCAGTGATGAAAGCCAGCAGTCTGAAAATAGTGAGAATGAAGAGGACACTGTGTGTTTTGTTGAAAATAATGGTCAAATGGAGTCATTACATGGAGAATCAGAAAATTTGTCACGTGACAATGCATTGTTTGTAATTGACACAACTCCTGGATTGAGTACTGATAAACGTTTTTACTTGGATGAGGGAAACAAGGCAAGTGAAGTTGCCACTGAGGAAGAAAAAGAAGAGGAAGAGGATGAAAGTGAAGAACAATCAGACCACGACAGAAACAAAGATAGTGACTTTAGTGATGAAGACGACTTACTAAATAGCACAAAGTCTAAACTGTAAGTTTTACCTTTATTTTTAAAAGTTTTTGATACATCAAATGGCTGATTTACCATAAAAATATAAAATGTTAGAAAACATGGAAATTGAGAAAACTACTCTCTCAGGTTCTTTACGGAAGAGCTCTTTTATCCAGCATTTCCCTAGTCTGTGGGTGCTTTTATTAATCATATTTCTCCTACCAGTGATCTACTCAAAATCATCTGTTAAGATTTTCCTGCATGGGTGCGCCTGGCTCAGTCATTAAGCATCTGCCTTCCGCCCAGGTCATGATTCTGGAGTCCTAGGATCAAGCCCTGAATTGGGCTCCCTAAAAGAAAGAAACAAAATAAAAACTCTTTAAAACAAAACAAAGAAATATATATATTTTCCTGCATGATTGTTAAGAGCAACATAAAAGGGAAGGAAAGGAACTTTTCCCTTTTCGCCATGCTAATTGTAGAGAAGTTGAAAAATAGGGAAAAGCTGGAGAAAAATAATCACCTATAATCCTGTGTAGCACCCATTGAAAAGTCTGGCTTTTGGGGCTATTTCTTTAGTTTCTTTTTTCTGTTTTAAATTTGTTTTTCTTAGGCACAGGGCTCTGTGGCCCTGTGTCCACTGGAAATAAATCCTTGGGGAGGGTCTGTATATTCTGTATAATAACAGATAAATGCCTGGTTTTCACTCTAAACCAATGAAATAAATCTCTGAGGCTAGCCTCAAGCATACTTATCTTTTAAAAGCCACAGTCTTTCCCCAGGTAATTCCTTAGGGTTGAAAATTGCTGCTGAACTACTGCAGTAGAATGATTTCATTTTCCAGTAGAGGTTGATCAAAGCTTTCAGCTGTTCAGTTTATATAAATAATTAGGAAAGAAAGTAACTGCTTGCTTATAAAAAGGACCTTTCAGTAATATAAAAGTAGAAATTGCTATTACATAAATGCATCAGGAGCCCAGACCCAACTGATTTGGTAGATATGGGGTATCATTTCTGTATTTTTGAAAACTCCAGTGAGAAATCTGGATATTCACTGCTGTTTAAAACTCACTGATTTAGGGGTGCCTGGGTGGCTCAGTTGGTTGAGCAACTGCCTTCGGCTCAGGTCATGATCCCAGAGACCCAGGATCAAGCCCCACATCGGGCTCCCTGCTCGGCGGGAAGCCTGCTTCTCCCTCTCTCACTCCACCTGCTTGTGTTCCCTCTCTGGCTGTTTCTCTCTGTCAAATAAATAAATAAAATCTTTAAAAACAAAACAAAACAAAAAAACACCTCACTGATTTAGAGGCACTACCAAATGCCTTTCTGTATCCAGAAAAACATTTTAAGTTTGGATAACCTGGAAGTTCAGAACCTTTCACATTGGTTTTAGAGATAGAGGTACCTATGTTTGTTAACTTACCACCTCTGTGAAGTTGAGCTGAGTTGCCAGATTTATTTCTTCTTCTCTGCAGTTCTTTTCTTTGAGAAGTCTACTGGCATGTTATATAGTGTTAATCCTCTTTAAGTTAATATGAGGAATAGATTTAGATGTGTTCCCAGAAAACTTTTTTCATTCATTATTTATCCTGGAATTTTCTTCTAAATGATTTTATTAAATTTAAAACATGTGTTTCAGGTTTTCAGAAACTCCATTGTAAAAATAAGATTTCCTTTTTGTGTGTGTGTCACTGACAGTAGCCCAGGAGAAGAAAAAGGTGATTTTTAAAAATAGTCTCACTTGGGGTACTTGGGTGGCTTGGAGGGTTAAGCCTCTGACTTCGGCTCAGGTCATGATCTCAGGGTCCTGGGATCGAGGCCCACATCGGGCTGTCTGCTCGGTGGGGAGCCTGCTTCCCTCCTCTTTCTCGGCCTGCCTCTCTGCTTATTTGTGATCTCTCTCTGTCAAAAAAAATAAATAAATAAAAGTCTCACTTGTTTCCATTTTGATGTGATTACTTGATCTTTAAGTGATCATTCTCTTTCAGTCTGAAGTTGACAAGCAGCAGCATAGACCCTGGTATGAGTATCAAGCAGTTGGGTGGTTTATATATTAATTTAAATACGGAGAAACTACAGTCGAACAAAAGAACCCTAACACAGATCAAGGAGAAAAAGAAAAACGAGGTAAGTTACATAGAGTGTCCTGTTGGTTTTCATAGAACTAACTAATCACTTCTAGACATGGTTAGTCCTTGGTAAGATACTAATTTTCCTGCAGTGAAACCCCGTTAGCCTACTGTGCTCCTTTTTCTCCCTCAGAGTCCTAGCTATAAAAGATATCTCTTGAAAAATAGTTAATACAGGGTCAGCATTCCTCTTCCACCTACCAGCTATCCTAGGGGTTGTGTTTTCTTCTCTTTTCTTGCTGTATTTTTTAGTTCATAATTCTTCTGGATTCTGTTGAGAATCTGAAAACTGTGGGTGCTACTTCCCCCACCAGGAAAAATATACATGTGCATATATGCATAAAATTGTACATATAATTTTAGAATGGAATTACAGGGTAGGTGACTTCATCCAAACCCTCAGCTTAAGTCACATGGCATAGGTTCCCCAAATCTGTATTCTCTAGCCTCACTGTTCCTCCAGGTCTTTAAATCCTATTGTGCCTGTTTATTGTTTATTCACATGTGCTCAGGCACTTGACCTCCCTAATTGCCTTCATTCACTTCCCTGCCTGAACCAGCTACTTATTTAGTATTCTCTGGCCTGGTTAATGATGGCAAACTCTTTTCCTTTGGCAGTTAATCACTAAACCTAGCAGATGCCACTGCTTGCACACTCTACTTTGTCCCCTCCTTTTCACCCTATTGTCACTGGCTAGTGCAGGCCTTTATTTTTCATCCAAACTTCTGCAGTAGCCTCCTTACTCTTCTCTCCAGGCCACCCTCTATACTTTTGATAGATCTTTATCTTTTAAAGATTTTATTTATTTGCTGGGAAAACACAGCTAGAGAGGGAACACAAGCAGGGGAAGTGAGAGAGGGAGAAGCAGACTCCCTGCTGAGCAAGGAGCCCAATACAGGGCTCAATCCCAGGATTCTGAGATCATGACTTGAGCTGAAGGCAGACGCTTAACGACTGAGCCACCTAGGAACCCCCTTCTGATAGATTTTTAAAAACAAAAAGGGGTACCTGCCTGGCTCAGAAGAGCATGTGACTCTTGAGGTTTGGGTTTTGAGTTAGAGCCTCTTGTTGGGGGTAGATACTACTTAAAAATGAACGAAACACAAACCTGACTATGATATTCTCCTGTTTTAGTCCCTCAGAACGTTCAAGGTGCTTCTGTTCCTTGAGCTCTGTCCTTTACACCACCTTCTCTGCACACTTGTGATTATTTCTGTAAGATTCCAAAATGCATTACTTAAATTTTGACAGGTATTGCTAAATTGCTTTGCATTCAAGTAATGTTTAAGTCTTACCACAGTTAATCAGTGCCCTTTTTCTTTACATTGCCACCAGCACTGGCTATTATCTTTTTGTGTGTTGTTACTGGTGTCTCATGGCTGTTTTCATTTGTTGTTGATAGTCTTTTTGTGTATTTAGTAGTTCTGTATAAATGTCCTGTGGGAGATTCCTATACGTCTTGGAGTTCTTTCTCATTTTTAAGTATGCATTTTTGGAATCTTACAAAAAATAATCATGAGTGTGCAGAGATGTTTACAATGTTCAATGGAAAAAGGTTTGATGGAGACTAAATGTCAGAAGAAAAATGTTAGTGCATAACAGCTGTTAAAAAGAACGAAGTTTGGGGGCGTCTGGGTGGCTCGGTTGGTTAAGCGACTGCCTTCGGCTCAGGTCATGATCCCGGAGTCCCAGGATCGAGCCCCACATCAGGCTCCCTGCTCAGCGGGAAGCCTGCTTCTCCCTCTCATTCCCCCTGCTTGTGTTCCCTCTCTGGCTGTGTTTCTCTCTGTCAAATAAATAAAATCTTTGGGGAAAAAAACGAACGAAGTTGGGGCGCCTGAATGGCTCAGTTGTTAAGCATCTGCCTTCGGCTTGGGTCATGATCTCAGGGTCCTGGGATTGAGCCCTACATCTGGCTCCCTGCTCAGCGGGGAGCCTGCTTCTCCCTCTTCCACTCTCCCCGCTTGCGTTCCCTCTCTTGTAATGTCTGTCTCTGTCAAATAAATAAAATCTTAAAAAAAAAAAAAAAATGAAGTTGATCTATATGTGAATTGATATTGAAAGAACATCTAAGATATATTGTTGGATTGCAAAAAAGCAGATTTATCTAGATAAATGTATATGTTTAATCAAATCTTTATCACTATACATATTAATAATAGAGTCTTCTCAGATCAGAAGAATCTGTTTTACCAATATCAAAAGAACTTATTAGAGACTAGTTAGGGTTATTTGTTTTTAGAGATTTCAAGAACCATTATGGCCTTGTTCCTGTTGACTTTATTTTCCAGTTGTTTGGCTGGTTTTAAGCCAATAAATACAGGTTAGACACATTAATGTAAATCTGATATGTGCTGATTCAGTTTAGAAAAAGAAATGTAAAATGAATGACGTTTCCTAAAATATCCTTCAGTTTGCCTTCTAAAGGATTTTTATTGTGATGTAATTTACAAAGTTAAGGACTGAAACAACTTTGCAATAGAGTGGTTGTATATAAACAGGGTTAATATATTTGGAGTAGTCTTCAGTGTGGGAGATATTTCTCTATAAGGCAAAAGATGGAAAAAATATATGATATTCTGATATTATTTTAAAACCACTTTAACATTTTTTTATAGCTTTTGCAGAAAGCCATCATTACTCCTGATTTTGAAAAAAACTACTCTGTCCCACCATATAGTGAATCAAAGCATCAACTTCAGAAAAAGCGCAGAGTAAGTATAGTGACTCTCATTATTTAGATTATTGAGGTGTGTTTGATTGTATACATTCAGCTTATACAGCAACATGGTTATATAATTTTAAAATATGTATTCTTGGAACATGTGGCTAGCTCATTCTGTAAAGCATGCAACTCTCGATCTCAGGGTTTTAAGTTTTAGCCCCACATTGGGTGTAGAGATGACTATAAAAAATAAAATTTTAAAAAAGTAATAAAAATAAAATCTTAAAAAAATACATATTTTCAAAGAAAGTTATAAATTTAAGGGCCCAGAAAATACAGTTCCATAAACACTTCTTTTTTTTAAGATTGTATTTATTTGAGAGAGAGCGTGAGTGAGAGAGGGAACACAAGCAGGGGGAGTGGGAGAGGGAGAAGCAGGCTTCCCGCCAAGTAGGGAGCCTGATGCAGGGCTCCATCCCAGGACCGTGGGATCATGACCTGAGCCAAAGGCAGACTCCTAACCAGCTGAGCCACCCAAGCGCCCCTGCAAGTCAGCAGTTCTTACTAAGATAAAAAAAATAAATTTTAAGGAGCCTTTATTTATGAATCTGATAATACTGTACCTAATTTACCAAAGAAAACACTTACTGTAATTTAATTTCTTTTGTGAAAAGTGAATCTGGGGACTAATACATTATGTTAAGTAACCTCATCTGTTTTTAATTCATGAAGTTTTGTGTATGTATATATAATTTTGGAGGGAATGAGGTATACTTTATACATTGCTTATTAAAGTCAAATTTTGTTTATTTTTGAAATCTGAATTTCAGAAAGAACGACAGAAAACAGCAGGTGATGGCTGGTTTGGTATGAAAGCTCCAGAATTGACAGATGAACTAAAAAATGATCTCAAAGCACTGAAGATGAGAGCTAGCATGGACCCAAAAAGGTTCTATAAGAAAAATGATAGGGATGGCTTCCCCAAGTACTTCCAGGTATGAAACAAACAATAATGGCAGTGATGTTCTGTAGATTTTAGTTTGGAAAGCACTTTGGTGTTTTTTCTGTTTACTCTTAACATAGGTAAATGTTTATAGTGCACATCTGCTTTGACTGTATAATAATGGGCAAAACCCAATTCAGACTACCTTTTGGCCACCAACTTGTAAAGGCATTCCATATTGAGAGAAGATATGCTGATGGTAACAAGGTTCCAGGTCCTGTAAAAGTTTTGGAACCTCTAAGTTGGGTATACCATCTATGAATACTATTAGCCTAACAACAAGAACCCATACATGATGGAAGAGGAAATAGGGAATCATTTGCACCAAATTCTTCTCCAGATAGAGGGGCATCCCCAGGCAAATACTGAAAATAAGTTAAAAGTTGGTTTTCAAAGTGTTTTCAGATGAAAATCCAGTTGATTCACCCTCTAGTAGCTGTCAGCTTCCATTCTGTTCTTTCTTCTCACTTACCGGAATTACTCTAATAGTCCTTCACCTCCAGATCTCCTCGTCCTTCTAGTCCATCCTCCACATTTTAGCCAATTATCTGCTGTTTTTTGTTTTAAAAAGGCAGTCTGTTCATGATACACCTCAGTGATATCACACATAACATTCACTGTTATTCTCAGTGATTCTTTATGCCCTGTAGGATAGAGTCTATATAATCTGCACTCAGACCAGTTCCCCAGTTCTTCTGTCATATAGCCCTCTTAAGCTGCAGCATACTTGGAGTAACCCTGACCTCCCTTAGGTAGAGTTGGCCACTTTTTTTTTAGGGCATCTGTAGTGTTTTGTTCAGCATAATAATTATTTTATGCTTTAATCTTTTAGTTGCTTGTCTGTGGATTTTCCTTAAGACTATGAGCTCCTTGCTGGCAGGGACCAGATATTCTTTGTCTTTATTTCCCAAACACTTAGCACAGTACCTGGCACACAGAGGACAGTGTAAATTTTACTTGGTTGAATGTATGAATAAATGCAGAGTGGTTCCTAAGAAGGTGCTATGCTGGTAGCATTTATGATGACCTAGGAGGTCAAATAGTTGTAGAGTTTATGTGTCAGTTTTGTTAAATTGGGAGACTAAAAAAAGAATTGATATTCTCTGTCCTACTTTTCTAGTTACACTATTCATCAACAATTTACTGTCCTGCTAGCACTAAATTATATCAAAAGATTTTTGGCTTTACTATAAATTCTAATGAAATGTTATCAGTAGGACCCAGTGCCAGTTGAATAGGTAACTTATTTTTGTTTTAAAAAATGGCAAAACTGACTTTAATACTGATATCATTTAAGTTGGGTTTTCCATTCCTTTCTACAAATATACTTTGTTAGAGCTACCCTGAAATATTAAAGCAGCTTAGCATTCAAGTATTGCATGTGACTTACTTCATTCAATCAATTGCTCATAGATTGGAACCATTGTTGACAATCCAGCTGACTTCTACCATTCACGAATTCCCAAAAAACAAAGGAAGAGAACTATTGTGGAAGAACTGCTGGCTGATTCTGAGTTTAGAAGGTAAAGAAATTTATGTTTCACTTTGTATTATGTATGTTTTCCTTCAGAATATACATAAACTTTAAATTTTCAGGTAGTTTTTAAATGGCTTTAGCAGTGTCTCAACGGCAGCACTGTTTACATTTTGGATGGCATTAATTCTTTATTAGGGGGAACTGTCCTCTATCCACTAGATGCCAGTAGCACCCCATCCCCAATTTGTGGCAAAAATGACTGCCGACAGACACTTGGGTGGCTCATTCAATTATGCGTCTGCCTTCAGCTCAGGTCATGATCTTAGGGTTTGAGCCCTTCATCAGGCTCCATGCTCAGCAGAGAGCCTGCTTCTCCCTCTCCTTCTGCCTGCAGCTCTGCCTGCTTGTGCTCACTCTCTCTAGCTGCCTGTCAAATAAATAAATAAAATCGTCAAAAAAAAAAATGGCTGCCAACATATCCAGATGAACCCTGAGGGGCATGCGCATTCCCAGTTTAGAACCACTGCTTTATTAGATGGAAGCTTGAAAACATTTCACTGGCTTGAGGAGAATGAGCCTGCAAAGGAGACTTACTCGGAAAGAATGGCTAAGAGGCTGGGGCGCCTGGGTGGCTCAGTTGGTTAAGCGACTGCCTTCGGCTCAGGTCATGATCCCGGAGACCTGGGATCGAGTCCCATATTGGGCTCCCTGCTCGGTGGGAAGCCTGCTTCTCCCTCTCTCACTCCCCCTGCTTGTGTTCCCTCTCTGGCTGGGTTTCTCTCTGTCAAATAAATAAATAAAATCTTTAAAAAAAAAAAAATGGCTAAGAGGCCATTGAGAAAACTGGGACAGGAGCGCCTGGGGCTCAGTCAGTTAACCCGCTGCCTTCTGCTCAGGTCATGATCCCAGGGTCCTGGGATCGAGCCCCACATCCAGCTCCCTGCTCAGCCGAGAGCCTGCTACTCCTCCCTCTGCCTGCCTCTTGCCTACTTGCGCTAGCTCTCTGTCAAATAAATAAAATCTTTAAAAAAAAAAAAAAAGAAAGAAAACCAGGATGGCATAGTGTCACAGAAGTCAAGGAAGGAGAATGTTTTGAGCAGATACAAACTGGAGGGAGCGGTTAACAGGAATAAGTGCTGCTGAGAAATCAAACTGGGTGATGGGCATTAAGGAGGGCCTGTGATGTAAAGAGTACTGAGTGTTACATACAACTGATGAATCACTGAACTCTGAAACTAATAATACACAATATGTTAATTAATTGAATTTAAAAAATTAAGTTTAAAAGAAGACTAAAAGTTTCCTTTAGATATACATGGAGGTCAAAACATTCTTGCCAGGGGTTTTAGAGGAGTGATGAGGAGGAAACCAGACTGGAGAGGATTGGAGAGTTAGTTGAAAATGAAAAAAGAGAGACAGTTCTTGGAAGTTTGAGAAGACGGAGAGGGGCAAGGCTAGCAGTGGGCGTGGAGTTGGAGAAATATTTTTTTTTTAAGAGGGGAGCATTTGGGAATATGTTTAAATGTCATTGAAGCAGCTATGTATATATTATAGGAGATTTAAAAGCATACTTCATATAGAAACCCTTGTGGAACTTCCAGATTGGTTTAATAGTATAAGTGAAAAGATTAGTCAAGGGTTTTAAAAACTTTGTCAGCATGGAAAAAAATTTAACACAAGTGTTATGTAAGCTATTTATAATTAGTCTGGGTCATGGTAAAAATTTTAGAAATAAGTAATACTCACTTATTACTTTCTCCTTGGAAATCTCATCCCCTACAGGGCTTTAATTATAATCTATATACTGTTGGCTTCCAAATGCAATATGTCTAGTTCAGATCGCTCCTGAGTTGAGACCCACATATCCAGCTGCTGCCTCAGGAACATTGAGGTTTTTTTTGTTTTGTTTTGCTTTGTTTTTTAAGATTTTATTTATTTGACAGAGAGAAACACAGCTAGAGAGGGAACACAAGCAGGGGGAGTGAGAGAGGGAGAAGCAGGCCTCCTGCCGAGCAGGGAGCCCGATGTGGGACTCGATCCTGGATCTCCGGGATCATGACCTGAGCCGAAGGCAGTCGCTTAACCAACTTAGCCACCCAGGCGCCCCCATTGAGGTTTTTTTCATAAGCATGGCTATAAATTAACTTGGCCTTTCCTGACCCCACCCTTTCAGTACAATCTAATCCTCTCCCAGTGCTCTGTACCTCATGACTAAACAGCAACACCATCCACCCATTAGCAAGTCCTTGACACCTCCTCCTTCAATCCATATTCATACTGTCAGTCTCTCCCATTTTCCTGTCTGAAGCCTGTTTTTTTTTCTCCATCCCCACACAGGCACCCTGCAAGCTAATTAAGTCTTGGTTTACTAAGTGTTAACTGTATGTCCTGGCTAAAAATCTTAAAAAAAAACCTGTGTTTTGTAATCTTGATAGTAATCTCAGAAATCACAGCAGTGTTGATAGTGCTGTCACTAAAAAATAATAATGTGAGGAAGTTGGAGGAGCAAACTAGAAATTTTATAGAATGAAACTCATAAAATTGCAGGTTAGAGATGGTGTTCTTAGTTCATTGTTCCCATAATTCAGTCACTGAATATCATTTTCACAGTGTTTGCATTATGTGTATGCTGCCTGCTTCATTTTAAAAGGAAACTTTGTTGCCTACTGTAGATGGGTTTGTTGGCTTATAATTTTTGTAATGTGCATGAAGATAAATACATTGCTTAGAGTGAATATTGTCTGTTACCTAAATTTATGTATGACACTATGTGAAACACATCTCTATGGAATGTTTTAATTCCTTCTCCAACACTGTCTTTAAGTGGTTTCTGGCTTCTGAATACTTTGGGATAGGGAACTTCAGTGAACATATTTAATGTGTCATAGGTTCATTAGTAGGGACAGAAGAATTAAGTGTAATATGCAGGAGAAAATGATTTTCTGTGTTGTATGTGGTTTTTGGTTTTGTTTGTTGAGGTATAGTTGACTTACAGCGTTCCATTAGTTCCAGGTATGCGATGTAGTGTTTTGACAATCTCTACATTACAAAATGCTCACTACTATAAGTGTAGTCACCATCTGTCACCATACAGTGTTGTTGTAATATTATTGATGGTATTGTCTGTGCTGTGCTTTTCATCTCCATGACTTATTTTATAACTGGAAGTCTGTGCCTCTATCCCCTTGATCAATTTCACCCAGCCCCCACATCAATCACCAGTTTGTTCTCTGTCTCTGAGGAACCTCCATACTGCTTTGGCGCAGCAGTAGTGGTTGTGCCAAATTACTTTCTCACCAGCAAAAGCACAAAGGTTCCTTTTTTTCCACATTCTCATTAACACTTGTAACTTTCTTTTGATACGAGGCATTCTAACTGTATTTGAGAGTCTGTTGTTTGTTCATTTGCTTTTTTTAGATTCCATTTAAAAGTGAAATCATAGGGCACCTGAGTGGCTCAGTTGGTTAAGCAACTGCGTTCAGCGCAGGTCATGATCCTGGAGTCCCAGGATTGAGTCCCACATCTGGCTCCCTGCTCAGCAGGGGGTCTGCTTCTCCCTCTGACCTTCCCCCTCTCATGCCTCTCTTTCTCTCAAATAAATAAAATCTTTTAAAAAAAATAATAAAAAGTGAAATCATACAGTATTTGTCTTTCTCTGTGTGGCTTACTTCACATAGCCTAATACCCTCTACGTCCATCCATGCTGTCCTGAATAGCGAGATTTCATTCTTTTATATGGCTCAGTAATGTGCCTGTGTGTGTGTATAACTATCTCACATCATCTTTATTCATTCATCCATCAATGGGATACATGGGTTGCTTCCACATCTTGGCTATTGTAAATAATGCTGGCGTGTATATATCTTTCTGAGTTTGTGTTTTTGTTTTATTTGGGTAAGTACCTGGTAGTGGAGTTACTATGTTATATGGTATTTTTATTTTTAATTTTTTTAAGATTTTACTTTTATTTATTTGATAGAGATCACAAGTAGGCAGAGAGAGAGGAGGAAGCAGGCTCCCTGCTGAGCAGAGAGCCCAACATGGGCCTGGATCCCAGGATCTTGAGATCATGACCTGAGTGGAAGGCGGAGGCCTTAACCCACTGAGCCACCCAGGCGCCCCTATTTTTAATTTTTTTGAGGAACCTCAATACTGTTTTCAATGGTGGTTACACCAATTTACATGACTACAAACAGTACATGAAAGTTCCCTTTTCTCCAAATTCTTGCCAACATTTGTTACTTGTATTTTTGAAACCAGCCATTCTGACTGGTATGTGATGTTGCACTGTGATTTTGATTTGCATTTGCCATGTGATTAGTGATGTTGACCATCTTTTCATGTGTATGTCACCCTTCTGTATGTCTTCTTTGGAGACCTTTTTTTTTTCTTTTTTTAAAGATTTTATTTATTTGACAGGGGTGCCTGGGTGGCTCAGTTGGTTAAGCGACTGCCTTAGGCTCAGGTCATGATCCCGGAGACTGGGGATCGAGTCCCACATCGGGCTCCCTGCTCAGCGGGAGGCCTGCTTCTCCCTCTCTCACTCCCCCTGCTTGTGTTCCCTCTCTGGCTGAGTTTCTCTCTGTCAAATAAATAAAAAATCTTTAAAAAAAAAAAAAAAAAAGAATCCTTTCATTCTTCAAAAAAAAAAAAAGATTGTTTTGGCTATTTGAGGTCTTTTATGGTTCTATACACATTTTAGGATTATTTGTTCTAACTCTAAAAAAAATGCTGTTGTGATATTTTGTTAGGAATTGTATTAAATCTGTATATTGCGTTGGGTACTGTGGACATTTTAAAGTATTAATTCTTCAGTCCATGAGCATGGTATCTTTCCATTTGTTTCTATTGTCTTCAGTGTTTTTCATCAGTGTCTTTCAGCTATCAGAGTATAGGTCTTTCAGTCTCCTTGGTTAAATTTATTCATAGGTATTTTATTTTTTCTGGTACAGTTGTAAATGGGATTGTTTTCTTCTTTTTCTGCTACTTTGTTATTAGTGTATAGAAACACAGCATTTCCTTATATTAATTTTGTATCTGCAGCTTAACTGAATTCATTTATTCTGCTAGTTTTTAGTAGTGTCTTTAAGATTTTCTATATGTAGTGTCATGTCATCTGTAAATAGTGACAGTTTTGCTTCTGCCTTTCCAATTGGATGCCTTTTATTTTTCTTATTCTCCAACTAGGACTTCTGGTACTATATTGAATAAAAGCAGTGAGAATGGACATCCTCTTTTTGTCCCTAATCTTAGAGAGAAAGTGCTCGGTTTTTCACCATTGAGTATGACATTAGTTGTAATTTTTCATGTGTGGCCTTTCCTTTATTGTGTTGAGGTTTGTTTCCTCTAAACCCACTTTCTTGAGAGTTTTAAATCATGAGTGGTTGTTGTACTTTGACTTTATTTAAAGGGGGCGGTGCAGAGGGAGAAAAGAGAGAGAGATTCCTAAGCAGGCTCCATTGCCAGCAGGGAGCCCCACATGGGGCTTGATTTCACTCCCCTGAGATCATGACCTGAACCAGAGTCCAGCATTTGACCAACCGAGCCACCCAGGCACCCCAACAAATGATTGTTTTGTGGGGTTTTTTTGAGATGATTTTATGGTTTTTACTCTTTTCCTTGTCAGCGTACATTGATTTGCAAATATTGTACTGTTCTTCCATGCGTGGATTAAATCCCACTTGATCATGATAAATAATGTTCTTAACATATTGTTGGTTTGCCAATATTTTGTTGAGGATTTTTGCGTCTGTTCATCAGGCATGTTGTAGTTTTCTTTGTTCTTTTTCTTTTTTTTTTTTTTTTTTTTTTTTTTTTTTTTTTTTTTTTTTTTTTTTGTAGTGTCTTTGGCTTTGGTATTAGAGAAATACTGGCCACATTGAATGAATTTGGAAGTTTTCTTTCCTTTTCTATTTTTTGGAATAGTTTGAGAAGAATAGCTGTTAACTATAACTCTTTTAAATGTTTGGAGGAACTCAGCTATCTATCCACCTGGTCTTGAATTTTGTTGGGAGTCTTTGATCACTGATTCGGTTTTACTAGTAATAGATGTGTTCAAATTTTCTTTCTTCCTGATTTAGAAGATTGTCCGTTTCTAGCAACCCATTTTTTTTTTTCTAGGTTGTCCCATTTTGTTGGCATATACTTTTTCATAGTATTCTCTTGTAATTCTTCGTATTCCTGTGGCGTCTTTTAGTTCTTCATTTCTGATTTTGAGTTCTCTTTTTTTCTTGATGAGTCAGGCTTTTTTGTTTTTTTAGTCTCTATTTTATTTCTGCTATAATCTCATTGTTTTTCCATCTTTCTGCTAACTCTGGGCTTTGTTCATTCTTTTCTAGTTCCTTTAGGTGTAAGGGCCAGATTGTTTGAAATGTTTCTTCTTTATTGAGGTAGGCCTGTATCACTGTAAACTTCCTCAGATCCACTTTTGCTGCATCCCAAAGATTTTTGACCATTTTCATTTTCATTTGTCATGTTTTTTGGGGTTTGGGTTTTTGTTTGTTTCTCTTTCCTTTTTGATTACTTTATTGACCCTTTGGTTGTTTAGTAGTATGTTGTTTGGCTTCCACTTATGTTTTTTTTCCTTATCATTCATTTTGTTTCAAATCATTCTTAAGAAAAGATGCTTGGTATAATTTCAGTCTTCTTAAATTTATTGAGACTTGTTTTGTGGGCTTGCATGTGGTCTGTCCTGGAGAATGTTCCATGTACACTTGAAAAAAATGTGTATGTATTCTGTTGTTTTTGAATGGAACGTTTTCTATGTATCTGTTAAGTCTGTCTGATCCAATGTGTCATTAAAAGCCATTGTTTCCTGGTTGTTTTTCTGTTTGGATGACCCATCTATTGATGTACATGGGGTGCTAAAGTCCCCTACTGTTGTATTACTGTCAACTTCTCCCTTCTTGTCTGTTAATTTTTGCTTCATTTAGGTGCTTCTGTGTTGGATGCATAGAAATTAACAGTTGTTATATCCTTGTTTGAACTCTTTATTATATAATGCCATTCTGTGTCTCTTGCTACAGTCTTTGTTTAAAATCTGTTTTGCCTGATTCCCCCCCCCACACTGCATTTGCATGGACTATCTCTTTCCACTCCTTCACTTTCATTCTGTTTGTTTTTAAGCCTGAAGCAAATCTCCTATAGGCACCATATAGATGAGTTTTGGGGGTTTTTTTGATTCAGCCAGCCCCCCTGTCTTTTGATTGGAGCCTTTAGTCTCTTTACATTTAAAGTAATTGCTGATAGGTTGGTAGTTATTGCCATTTTAATTGTTTTCTAGTTGTTTTTATAGTTTTTCTCTGTCCTCTTGCTCTCTTTTCTTTTTTAAGATTTTTTTTTTTTTTGAGACTTTATTTATTTGACAGAGAGAAATACAGCCAGAGAGGGAACACAAGCAGGGGGAGTGAGAGAGGGAGAAACAGGCTAACTGCCGAGCAGGGAGCCCGATGTGGGACTCAATCCTGGGACTCCGGGATTATGACCTGAGCCGAAGGCAGTCGCTTAACCAACTGAACCACCCAGGCGCCCCCAAGATTTTATTTATTTGACAGAGAGATCACAAATAGGCAGAGAGGTAGTCAGAGAAAGAGGGGGAAGCAGGCTCCCCGCCTTGTGGAGAGCCCGATATGGGACTCGATCCCAGGACCCTGAGATCATGACCTGAGCAAAAGGCAGAGGCTTAACCCTCCAAGCCACCCAGGCACCCCTTCCCTTGTGGTTTGATGGCTTTCTTTAGTATTATGTTTAGATTCCTCTCTATTTTTTATGTATCTTTTAGTGGGTTTTGATTTGTGGTCACCATTGGATTCATATGTAACATCCCATGTGACAGCAGTGCGTTAATAAGTTTGAACACATTTGATTTGGTTTTGTTTCATTTTTAATGCAATCTTAGGTTTGTTAGAATGTGTAAATTGTGCTGCTGGCTTCTTGTAGGATTGAGTGAGCTCTAAAGTTGTAAAAGGCTTAAATAGCTGTTTTAAAAAGAATAATAGCTAATCCCCAGCTTTAGTAATAAAAAATTTATGTAACACCATGAATGTGGTCAGAACAGTTTCATATAAAGAATTTTTAATTTTTCCTAATCAAACTGTACTAATAGGCCCTTCTTTTGAACTTCTGTGGACTACATTTATCAATATTTACCGTAATGGCAGTTGAAATTAAACTTTAAAAAGATTTATTCCTTTTAAAATAAAATATCCCATTACACACTGACATATAGTTTCATGAACAAAACAAAAATGATTCAGTGCAGATCTCTTTAATATCTAGCTTAAAGATACTTGGAGCCTTGTACCTGCTTCTGCATCTATTTTTACATTTTCGTCCTACACAAATCTTTAAAGCATTTGATATCATCTGGTAAGTGGATATGGTACAGGGGCCTCCAGTAGTTGAAAATTTTCAGAAGCCCTCCCTTATGGTTGCCATTTTTTTCTCAGTAGACTGCAGGCTCTATGAAGGTAGGGACTATGGTTGTCTTGTTCACTGCTCAGCCTCCTAGCTCCAAATACAGCTCCACATGGTGAAATTTAGTGAAAATGCAAACAATTTTTTGAGATTCAGAAGTTACACCACCTCATCAACATCCTCATTACAGTAACTTCTATTGTCATACTTTAGAACTTAAAAGTTTGTTTTTCTTTTTAGATATAACCGAAGGAAGTACTCAGAGATCATGGCTGAAAAAGCAGCGAATGCAGCAGGAAAGAAGTTTCGAAAAAAGAAGAAATTTCGCAATTAAGATTCACCAAGCTAGCTATAGTATTTTACATCTCCCTTTATTTACTCAAGATGTTTTGAAAATTAACATAATTGTACAAATTAATATAGATGGCCCTGTTTGAAAAAAGTTGACTTGAGGGAGAATCGGTCACATATCCCTTGGGATAAAAACAGATGTGTCTACAAAAGACCCACCCATGCTTAGAAGCTTTAGGGAGAAAAAGGAAAACCTTGATCATTTTAAGATGAATAACATTTTTGTAAAGTTTTCAACACTTGGGTTATTTAAAGAAAATTGAATTAAAAACATTTAGAAGGTATAAAGTTTGTTATCATATACAGAAAACTTTAAAATTACATGATCAAACTAAACAGTACTGTAGCGCACATGCGCGTTTTGTGTGCGAATGTGTTTGGGGGGACTGACTGTATACTAGAAATGTCGTGTGTGTGTGTGTGTGTGTACACGTACCAGAAATGCCCTTTTCTAAGTTCAGGTCCAGAAAATTGGTGAAGCTGGGACACAGAAATCTGCTTGTTGTGAAGACTACCACAAAAGTCGTAGTTGAAACCAGAGTATTCTTGGAGCAAACGTATGTTAGTATATGAGGCTATATAAAAAGGACTTAAGGTAATGAAGACTTCATGGAAAGTTTTGGTTAAAGGTGGACGAAGCAAGAGAATGGTTGTCTTTCTTTAGCAGCTGAAACAGGAGGAAAGATTAATTTTATCTAGAGTCAGTGTTGTGTTCCAGGTGAATTAGGTTTAAATCAGTGTAATTTTAACTTGGCC
Organism: Spilogale gracilis; assembly: GCA_004023965.1. Lineage (NCBI taxonomy): Eukaryota > Metazoa > Chordata > Mammalia > Carnivora > Mephitidae > Spilogale > Spilogale gracilis. The sequence continues at coordinate 50,466 of PITA01012860.1, forward strand.
AGAAATAATTTTAAAGTGGCTCAGTTTATTTCATCTCCAATAGCAGTACACATCCTGACTAATCTACTTGTGGTACTTAAGGAGTGTTGGCCATTTCTCCTAATGCTTCTTAGTGGGTTCTTATTATATATGGAACCTCTATTTTCCCAGCAAACTGCTTGATATTTCAGTAAATATAAAATTTTGTATTTATTGCTTGGGATCATAGCCAGTCTAGTAATAGAACTGACTATGACATTCATAGGTTGAGTTAGGGAAGTATCTATCTGTTCTCTTTTACAGAAAAACTTTTATTCCAAGAATATTAAGTTTTGCTTTCCACTGGGTAAAATAAGGACCTGCTATGAAAGAATTAAATATCAAAACAAGAAGAAGTAACAGTTAGTGTACCCCTTTGCACATTCTTCTAGAAGGAGTCTCAGAACATTGCTTCAACTCATGCTGCTCTGCCGTAAGGACACTCAGAATTGTTAATCATTTGGTATGATGTCTCTGTGCACAGAAAGTTGTGGACTTTACCCAGTTTTTCTCAGGGTCAAAGTGTGGATCAACTTCTTAAGTACCATATGATTTTGGGGATAGTTTCTGACTCATGAATGCTACTGTAGGTTGAAATATTTGGTACCTAAAAACCGCAGCCATGACATATTTGTGATGTTACAGTTCATATTACAAGGAAAACATTAGTGACTTCTAATCTTTGCCACACAAAAAGCAGCATTAGAGCTTTCTGGATTAGAAGGCAGTGCTAAGAAAAGACTGAACCTAAGTGCTAAGTCCAGCTCTGTCCTTAAGCTACTCTTAGATGTGTTTCGAGTATTTAATTTTTGTTATATTTCAACGTGCTCTCTCTTGTCTCCACAGATGCATTTTTAATTTTATTTCATTATATTCATTTTTGTAGCCACTTAGATAACTTGGAACAAGATAGAGTGTATAACAAAGTACTTAGTGAAATAAGCTGAAATGATTCAACTAAAAATCATTTAAAGTCACCTCTACTAATAACTGAAACTTGTAATACAGCTTCTTCATCTCAGATATGAGCATAAGAAATTTATTTTAAATCTTCAAAACTAAAGGGTATCAAAGTATAAATACATGTAAAGGTCAGAAGGAGGTCTTAGTGTTTCCTAACCTTCTACAAATATCTGGATATTTGAATAACATGTATTTTCCTTGTTTTTTTAAGCAGAGCAGTTCTGTTGAGAAGCAGGTTTTAGTGACTTTTGGCTTGTCGTCACTGAAGGTTCACTTACTGGAACTCACCTAAGGCTTCCAATGAGAAAGTACCCTGACTCCTCAATTGAGAAGCATTACAAAGCATACAAAGTGCTGGCATGGTAGAGTGTGCAGACAAAAGAAAAGGGCCCTCAAAATACTGTAAGAGCTGGAAAGATTTCTGAAACACCCCATCTCACTGCACAGTACTTTCAAAGCCACTTATTAGAGATACCTGTAACACAACTAGTTAAGTGAGGAAATGAGGGAAAGGAAAAGGAGGGTGGAAGAAATCAGATGGAGCCAGGATGAAATTAGTAAAATGATTCTGTGAAACTGAGTGCAGCAATTGGTAAAGGTGGGCCCTGAGCTTCCTAGTATCTAATATAAAAATCAGTTCCGGGTTCACTATTGATAGAAAACAAAAACTAATTGCTTTAGAGATACCCCATTATTCCTTATTATTAAGACCTGAGAAACTTCTCATGGGTCCCTGTAACAAGGATGTCTGAGGAGAGGCCATAGTTGGCTGCCCAGAGGATACACGGCAGGATTTTAAAGAAAAAAGCGGGGTTCAGTACAACCTTGAGTAACTGGGATAAACTTACAGGATCCCACTCTTAGTAAGTTACAAGAAAACATCAAATGACAAAAATGTTAAAATCATTTCTGAGGTATTCAGGTTTTCAGTTCAGTCTTTCTATCACTAACAACTATTGTTCAGAGTGATAATAGGACATTTTATTGAAGGTTTTCAGTAAGGGTTGAAACAAAATGCTTTCTAACAAGCATCTGACCAATTGAGATATAAAATGCAGGTCTTCTCATGATCACAAAAGTTAAAAGTGAGGAAGAAGTGTTTCTAGTTTTAAAAGTGAAGAAGGCATGCTTCCAATTACTCAGTTTCCAAGAAGCAGGGTTAGTAGTGTGACCCGTAATTAAATGTCATAGCAGATCAGTGTTTTATTAAAGAAATGAAACCTCAAAGTGAATTTATGAAATGTGAAGTTAGATAACAGTGGAGAGAGGTCCTGAAGTAGAAAAAATTTCTCAGTAAATATTTTAACATGAATGGTGAGGAAGGCAAAGTTATTTTAGGTACAGGTGATAGGTGGTGGACAGATGTTTCAGTTATTAGTGTGTAACAAGTTACCCCCCAAACTCTGATTCAAAAGCACCACCATGTTCTTATATATCCTGATTGGTGGGCAGGGCTTGGCTCAGTGGTTTGTACTCTAAAGGGTATCAAATGAGGATTACTCGGTACAATATACAATAATACAGTTGCTGTATTAACAGGTCAGAAAACATGTGCCATCACTTCCTGTTAGGGTGCAGGCCAGTCATCCTCTCTTCCGAAGAAGGTGGGAAACTGGACTCTGGGCTTTCCTGAGCCACACCTTTTCTTCTAAAGGTAGTGGATGATGGGAACATAAGTTGTTCCATCACAACTTAGCTGAGAAGTCATGTAATCAGGGGGTCTCTTCCAGTTATGAGCGACTGGTGCTTTCTTCCTCAGGGCTTTTATGGTTACAACCAGAACTGCAAAAGAGGGACCAGTAAGGATGAGACACCAAATCCTGACCTTTTTTAAAACGGTAGGAAAGAAATGTGTGCTTATAGTCTATGTGAAAAGAAATTATGCAGCTTTGTTCAGTTTCTCATTCCTTCCTATACCTATCCCCCCCCACACACACCCCGTAACTCAGGGAAGTTCAGAAGAGTAACATATTAAAGTACAAACAAGACAACATTGTGGTTAACTAGACTTTTTCTGTATCTTAAAGTCAGTGTATTATCAGTAAGACTTATTTTTTCCTTGAATGTATGTGTGTGCATATATATACACACATTTACACACATACACTGAAAAATAGCAATGAGACAATGAGAATATGTCCTTGCTTGCTTCTGGAATGTGAAGCTCATTAAAACCTTGGCTAATTTATCCGCCATCTGCCCTTCCAGCCAAATCTGCTCCCCACTTCAGCTTCACAACAGGTCGTCTCAGCTGCCTCGATGTGGAGGGCACCAGCTATCAAAGTGAGATAAAAGGGTACTAAACAACTGGGCCAGTGTCTTCCCCATGCTTTGGTGATTGCAACTGCTGTCCTTTTTACATATTTTACCTTTAGAGAGATTCTTGGTTTTTCCTTTAGTGAAATCACTATCCTGATTTAATGAAAAGCATTTCAATCAGGATGACCCTATAATTCCTGTCTCAAATTCAATGTCAGCTTCAAACTCAGTGTCAATTCCAGTTACCCTCATTTCCACTCCAGCCAATTGCTCTCATTGCCTTATTAAATTTATTACTTGAAAGTTCAAAGGTCAAGATTCTGAACTCTCAGGGTACCCCAATCTGTTAGCCTTACCTTTTTTTTTTTTTTAAGATTTTATTTATTCTACAGAGATTAAGAGAATGAGTGGGAGGAAGGGCAGAAGGAGAAGCAGACTACCTGCTAAGCAGGGAGCATGACATGGGACTCCATCCCAGCACCCCAGGATCATGACCTGAGCCAAAGGTAGATATTTACCCACTGAGCCACCCAAGTGCCCAGCCTTCTTCCTTCTAATCCAACCTTGGCTGCACTTTGGAATTACCTGACGTGGCTCCAATATTACAGATGCCTGGGCCCCACCACCAAAGATTGTGAAGTCCTGATCTCAAGCACTGCAGCCTCTCACTCTCCCAATCCTCTACCTCACCAGGTTACATTTTCCTTCCTAACCAATCTGGGCACAATTTGTCAGGTATCTGACAAATTCTCTTTGTATCCCATGGTCTTTATTCTCTGGTTTTTTTTTTCTGTTACTGTCACCTGCAAGACCCAGCCAGGGAAACACCCAGTATTTCTTTTATGCCCAGATTACCGAGATTTGGGAAATGACCATAAACTACAGACTCTTCGGCTGGGCTTTCACTGCTGTTCCACAGTTCTTTTATTCAATTCTGATTACTTTCCACCAAATTCACTCAGTCTGAAAGTCAGCCACTCACTACAAAATTGAGTCCTATAGATGAAGCATCAGGGTACACCAGTGAAGACGACGTAGCTCCTAATCCCAGATTCACTTACCGACCAGCTTCCCAGTAAGGCACTGACCCAAGACAGGAGGGCAGGAGAAGGGAAGAAGTCAGGGTATTTATGTCCTGCTTTAGATTGGGTTGGGGCTCTGCCATTTCCCAGTCCTCACCAGGCAGCCCTCTTCCACTGAATGGGCCAGGCTTCTGGGTTCTGGTAACACTTATCTCCTCCCAGTGACCCTGTGGCAGAGGTTTCCTACTTTTCCAGACTCTAGGTTGCCACACTTAGAGCACTTCCATCATCTGCATAACAATTCCCTTTATTAAAATCCTTAGAGCGATGCATTTTTCTGCCTGGACCCAACTAGTTGATATGGAATGTTTAGTCAAAGTGAACATATATTGAGTTGTAGGCATGCCAACCACTCTGCCAGGTACAGTGAGTTTTACACCTTTTATGTCTTTGTTCATATGGTTAACTCCACCTAAAATAGCCCTTGCTTCTTTCCCACCTAACAAAACACTTTCAAACTTATAAGAAGTCAGTATTCTGACCATCTGCTCTGTGTAAGGCATGCTGCTGGGGATATGTCTGACATTATAGAACTGACAGTCTACATTTCTTCATAAAATGTCTTATCAGATTTTCTCTACTGACGTGTATACTCCTGAAATTCCCATTTGACTGCTTTTTTAAAAATTGTATTTAACAAACACCTGTTCTAAGAACTTACAAATACAGCTGTTTTTCATGTAATTGTTTATGCATGTATGTCCATATGAAACATTGTATGTAACAATTCAGATAACCTTAGGTAAACCTAAGAAGTAGGTGCTACTATTATCCTCATTTTAAGTGAAGAAACGAAGACAGCAGAGAGGTACAGAGAGGTTAAGTAACCTGCCTAAGGTAACAGAGCTAGTAAGAATAACTGTCACACTTTTTTATTTTAACCTTGCACTATGGCTATCTGCATACCTGTTTCCACATCACCAACAAAAACGGCTGAACTTTTCCCCTATCTTCACCAGTTGCAGAACACATGATTTTTAGGTGGGAATGTGGCACCTGGGGGAAAAAGGCTGATTCTCACTTTTCCATGGGATGTGAATGAAAGCAGCATGTGTGACTTCTGGGAAGTGTCCCTCAGAGAACGGTGAGCTTGAAATGGGGCTGTGTCCCTTTTTCTTCTCTCTGTTAAATGGTGTGTTGACCTTATGGCAGGGGAGGAGCAATCTTCTCTTCCCCTGTACATCAGGAGAACTGCATTTTAAGGTGAAAGAATAAAAAGGAGCCTAGATCTCTCATTGTCAAGTAGTTGCCACTGCCTGAACTTTCACATGAGGAAGAAACCTCCATCTTGTCAAATCCATTGTTATTTTGAATTCTGTGCCACTCATACTAATCATACCAAAGCCAATCCTAATTAACGGGATCACCAATCCATGGTTCCCTGCCCCACACTAGGGTGAACTCTTGAAAATGCACTGTATCTCACTCATCATTGTATTTCTTTCCGGTATGGTTCTTTGAACAAAGCTAGTACTCAAAGAGATATATACAACTGAGGATGAATGAGATTATAAAATATTTTTAAAATACTGATGGAAGAAAGCCCCAGATCAGGAAGAAGATAGAATGAAACTATGCTGGACTCTGGGTCCTTTGAGTCTTTCAGACCACAGGCAGCAATGAGATGGGAGGGTCTCCATGGCCTGGGGCAACTCCCTCTTTGTCAGTACCTTCCAGGAATCCTGGGAATGTCAGGCCAAGCTGTAAAACAGCACAAAGGGCCCCAGGTGGCTCAGTGGGTTAAAGCCTTTGTCTTCAGCTCAGGTCAGCTCAGGTCATGATCTCCGGGTGCTGGGATCATGGCCCACACTGGGCTCTCTGCTCAGCAGGGAGCCTGCTTCCTCCTCCCTCTGCCTACTCATGATCTCTCTCTGCCTACTTATGACCTCTCTCTATCAAATAAATAAAATAAAATCTTTAAAAAAGAAAAAAAAGCACAGAGGAAAACAGGTCTTCACAACTCAACACCTTCCATTGTCCCTTTACCTTCATGTTCTTATCCCTGTGCGCTTCCTACCTGCCTCTGTAGAGCAGGTGTTTTCCCATCATTCCTAGGCTAATCTTTTCACCTTAATCCCATATCTTTGCATCTTAATTCTCTCATCTGTAAAATGGGGATAATTATTACTTAGTAGGGCTTGGGGAATAATTAAATGGCAGGGGCTAAATAAACTTGTTGGCATTTAGAAAAATGTTAGGGGGCTCCCTTTTCCTCTTGACTCCCTTCTCTAGAGGCAACTTGCTTTGTCAGTTTTTAGAATACTTCCTTCTAGTTCTCCTACCTCTCTGGCTGCCTTTTCTTGGACTCTTTGCCTATCCTTAAAAGGTCTGTGCTCTGGATTTCTCCCACACCATCTCTCTAGTTCCGGTCTCCATTGTTTTCTTAACCTAGACAACTCCCAACTGCCCTGAACTTGTCTCCCAGCTTCCAGTCCGGCACTCCGCCAGCCAGGCATCCACACTGCAGCCAGAGCGGGGCTGGAAGGCACACATCTAAGCTCATTGCTGCCCACCTAAAAGCAATTCACAGTTTTCAACATGTATAAGAACTTCAAGATATACTGCCTACTAGAATCCTTATAAAGAGATTTTGTTTTACATTTCTCCTAAAAGGCATACTTATGGCTGAGATCCAGCATATAGTAAAATGTAAGGGTCAGTAAATGTTGAATGCAATTCGAAAATCTTCAGTGGGTAAGCAATATCAGAGCTGCTCATGTGAAAGTGACCTAGGAACAATGGGGTCTTTTTCCCCTTCATTATTAGTCTTGGGTTTTGTTTTCCGTTTTTTCCTTAAACTTGACTTTTTTTATTACAAGGATAAGATTGGCTTACTATGAAAAAGTTCAAACATTAAAATGAGACATAAAGTTAAAAAAGCCTTCCCTCCCTTATCATTGCTCCTCCTGGTCCAGCACTGTTAACCAAATATGCTTCCAGAAAGTTTCTATGCACACACAATCATAATAAGGCACATGTTATTACTATTATTATTAGCATTATTTAACACAAGTAGAATCATATTAAACATGCTTATTTTCCTTTTTTCATAATCTTGGATATTTTTCCATAGCAGTACATATTTATCCTCATCATTTTTTAAAGGTCTGCATTGTATTCAATTATATGGCTCTACTTTCTTCAGTTATTTTTAATGGAAGTATAGTTGGCATTTAGTTTCAGCTGTACAACACAGTAATCGACAGTTCTATACGTTACAACACAGTGCTCATAAGTATAGTTACCATCTATCACCATACAAAATGATCACAATATTGACTATATGCCCTGTGCTGTACATTTCATCCCTGTGAGTTATTTTAAAACCGAAGTTTGTACCTCTTAATCTCCTTTACCTCTTTCACCCATCCTTCTACTCCCAGCAACCACCAATTTGTTCTCTCTATTGATGAGTCTGTTTGTTTTCAAACAGTTCATTACTGAGAGACATCTAGGTTATTTCTAGTTTGGGGCCATTCTAAATAATGCTGCATAGTAGACAAATGTCAATTTTTCTAAATACACAAAAATGCAAAATATTAGAATAGTTAAATATACATCACAACCAAGTAGGATTCATTTCAGAAATGCAATAAGGGTTAAATACTAGAAAATCTGTTAATATATTGCATAGCATTAACAGATCAAAGGAAAAAACCTCCACAGATTACAACTAGGGATAGTTTCTTATGTGATAAAGTGTGTGTGCATGCGCGTGCCTGTGCACGCATGCGCACACAACCACCCCAAAAGCTAGCATCACACTTACTAGAGAAGCATTCCTATAACGATCAGAAACAGAAGAGCTCAGTATGCTGTCACCATTATCACAAAAATTAACACTTTTTGGAGATACTACCAGATGCTATTACAAGAGAAATAAAAACAAGGCATAAGATTTAGGAAAAAAAATTATAATTATTTGTGATATATTTCCAGAAAACAAAACATAGTCAACTGAAAAAACTTTTCCTTTTAAAATATTAAGATGTAATTCACATGCCATAAAATTCATCCTTTTAAAAATGTGCAGTACACTGGGTTTTTGTATAAGCAAAGTTGTGCAATTGCCACCACTCATTCCAGAACATTTCTGTCACTCCCCAAAAATCCCATTAAATACCCAGTCACTTCACATTCCCCTTAGCCCCAGAACTTGGCAATAATTAATTAATTATAGATTTGCCTATTTAGGATATTTTATATAAATGAAATCATACAATATGTGATCTTTTCTGACTGGATTCTTTTACTTGACATAATGTTTTCAAGGTTTATCCATGTTACAACATGAATCAGTATTTCATTCCTTTTTATTGCTGAATTATAATATTCCATTGTATGGACATAACACATTTTGTTTATCCACTCATCAGCTGATGGACGTTTGGGTTGTTTGACTTTTTGTTTACTAAAAATAATGCTACTATGAACAATCATGTACAGATTTTTGTGTTAACATATGTTTTCACTTCTCTTGGGTATGTACACCTAAGTGTGAAATTGCTGGGTTATATAGTAACTCTGTATAAATTTTTGACTAATTGCCAACCTATTTTCCAAAGAGTCTGTACCATCACTACTGGCAATGTATGAGATTTCTAACTTCTCCACATCCTTGCCAACACTTGTTATTATCTTTTTTTTTAAGATTTTATTTATTTGAGAGACAGAGTGCACACAAATATGGGGTGGGGTGGAGAAAAAGACTCCCAGTGAGCGGGCGCCCAATGTGGGGCTCAATTCCAGGACCCTGAGATCATGACCAGACACTTGACCAACTGAGCCACCCAGGCACCCCTGTCTTTCTTATTACAGCCATCCTTGTGGATGTGAAGTGCTATCCCACAGTTTAGAACTGAAAAATCGTTTTAAATAGTAAAACAGTTCAATTAAGATGGCTGGATATAAATTTATTTTTTAAAATATCAAAAGCCTAATGGGGTGCCTGGGTGACTCATTAAGTGTCTGTCAGGTCATGAGCCCAGGGTCCTGGAATTGAGCCCTGCATCCTAGCTCCTTGCTCAGCAGGGAGCCTGCTTCTTCTTCAACCTGCCACTCCTCCTGCTTGTGCTTGTTCTCTCTCTCTGTCAAATAAATAAAACCTTTATTTAAAAAAAAAAAAAAAAAAAAAAAAA
>PITA01012861.1:0-59909 GCA_004023965.1 Spilogale gracilis
AGTTAAAAAAAATTAATTGATTTTTTTTGAAGATTTTATTTATTTATTTGACACAGAGATAGATCACAAGTAGGCAGAGAGGCAGGCAGGGAGAGAGGAGGAAGCAGGCTCCTTGCTGAGCAGAGAGCCCGATGCAGGCCTTGATCCAAGGACCTTGAGATCATGACCTGAGCCAAAGGCAGAGGCTTTAACCCACTAGGCACCCTGATCTTTTTTTTTTTTTTTTAAGATTTTTAAAATTGATTTGACAAAGAGAACCACAGCTAGAGAGGGAACACAGCAGGGGGAGTGAGAGGGAGAAGCAGGCTTCCTGCTGAGCAGGGAGCCTGATGTGGGGCTGGATCCTGGGTCTCGGAGATCATGACCTGAGCCAAAGGCAGTCACTTAACCAACTGAGCCACCCATATGCCCCTGATTTATTTTTTTAATTGAAGTATAGCTGACATTCAATATTAGTTTCAGGTGGGTAACAGATAGTCAGTGCTTACCATCTGTCACCATATAAAGTTACCACAATATTATTGACTATATTCTCTATGCCATACTTTTCATTCTTGTAACTTACTTATTTTACAACTAGAAGCTCGTACCTTTTACTCCCCCTCACCTATTTTGCCCATCACCACTTGCTGTGGTGAGTACTAGGTAATGTATGTTGTGAGATCACTATGTTGTACACCTGAAACTAATAATAACACTGTATGCCAATTATACTTCAATTAAAAAAAATGTGTTTCTCTACTTACTTTCCAATCTCCTCACTTTTTAATACTGCAGTACTATTTTATAGGTAATGTAACACTTTCCTCAGGTCTTCTAAAGGCTATAGGAAGAACCAACTAAATGTATATAAGATGACTAGATCAGTTTTGGAGAAAATACAGAGAAAAAACTTGAGGCAAAAGAAACTTAGTCTTAATATTACACAATATAAGATTTTCTCCCCCTTTTATCTCATTAATATGTATTTTATTCATCTCAACAAGGTAGAATTTGGCATACAAATATGTTTTGTTAGAAAAAATTTTAATTGAATTTTCAGAACTTTCAGTGCTGTGAAAATAGCACATATATTTCGTTGGTTGTTGTAGTGTTACATTTTTTATTCATTTTTGGCAGATAAAATAACACAAGAAGATATTGAAGGCATTCTACAGAAATTTACTGGGAATATAATGCAGGTACCTCCCCTGTAAGTTTAATTATTGAATTTGGATAAATGTTTAATTTTTATTTTTCAGTGCTTAACATTACTTTAATGGGGAAAAAAGGGGGGCTACCTTTTATGTATGGTGAGGTACATTTTAATATGACATGACATATGATCAAGTAAAGGTGAGCCTGCCTGATTTAGACAGGTTACAGAGCTTCCACCCCTTTCTGAGGTAGTGGAATGTGGTTTCCTCTGTCTCTTGATGTTGCCACAGCCTGACATCTGTGCCATTCCAGTGTTTCTCGGTCTTTCTGATTTCATCTGTATACCTCAGGGCAGTTATGGAGTGCAGAGATGTCGGTTTTCCTGGAATTGCTGTGAAGGGACCAGTCCAGGCTAGTATTAGTGTCAAAGCTATGATTCATAGTCTAGTGGGTACTTTTTTTCAGGTGTGGGGACCATTTTTTTTAGGCCCAAAATCTGCTTCACAGCTGTCTGCCATACATGAAACAGATGAGACTTAGAATTTATTAAAAGTATGAGAATATTGAGTACCCCTTAACCATATTTTTTGTGCACATTACCATTTCAAGCAAATTGCTTCTTATTTTTAAAAATGACTGAATCATTATGTGTCAGGAGAAGTTACTGACAGTTCTTTTAGGATTTAATATTTATTTATGTAAATACACATTTATTATTTATGTTATAGTATTTATATATAAATATTAATTGATTGATAGATTAATGAATTAATTGCTATAGTAGGCTCCATGCCTAGCATGGGGCCCAGTGTGGGGCTTGAACTCCACGACCCTGAGATCAAGACCTGAGCTGAGATCAAGAGTCGGATAGTTAAGTGTCTGAGGTGCCCAGACATCCCTAGAACTTAGTATTTATGTTTTACTTTAAAATCTTGATTTTTTTCAGGAGCACTGAAATATCTATAGGGAAATGTGTCTTCATAATTTTGTCTCAAATGAAGATTTAAAAATTCTTTCAGGATATGAATAAATGTTATTTTTTTGATCATTATTGTTAAAGTACACATACCTATTTATAAGAGGAGATTTAGAAATTTTTTTCTCTGTTGATTATTCTGAAGATTTTGTGATATAATAAGATTTTATCACACAAAGCTTAAGATGTGTTAAGTAGATTTGCATTTTAGAAATATTTTGTTAGCTTTTATGTGAAAATGAATATTATTGTAATGGAAGTTGTTTCAAGAAAATATAGCAGAGACCACTGTGACCAGAGGCCTTGTGCCCTCAACCCAGAATGAGGACCAGTGAACACATGAGTAGACCATCTCCAGAGAGAAGGTTAAAGTGCAGAATTGACAATATTGCTCATTGGGTAGCAGATTGAGCTTTAGCTTCAAACATATTTAGGAACTCCATCCCTGGCACCATCATGGAGTAGATTTGAAGAAAAAAATAGTTTATGTGTTAGAGAAATTCAATTTAAGGGCTGCTGATCCTCCTTTCTTTCCATGCTGTAATCTGGAGTTATTCTGTCTCACTCTTTCTTAATGTTTTCTCTCTCCCTCATTCCTTCTCTCCCTCTCTTATCTTGCAAGCTATTCTGCATTAAAGAAGGATGGACAGAGACTTTCAACCTTGATGAAGAGAGGTGAAGTAGTAGAAGCAAAACCTGCCAGGCCTGTTACCGTATACAGTCTCTCCCTTCAAAAATTCCAGCCACCATTTTTCACATTAGGTAAGGTGGAAAAATTTGAAATCTTTTGTAGTTACATGTACCTTTATTCTGCATTTGGCTACTTTTGGGTAATTTAATGGATCCCTAGTATATTGCAGATTTTTTAAAATTTGAATTTAAGTAGGGTTAGGCTGTATTAATACCTTTTTGGTAACACATATAATGAAAATACTGATAGCTACATGGAAGTTTAGAAATACTTTTCTAAATTTTATGTATCATATTATCCTCTGAAGTTGGAAGTAACATACCTTAGATCTCTGATGGCAAAGAGTAGATAAGGGGTATATACTTTCAAAATTTTATATTTTGTGTTTTAATATCTTATGGATGCTTGTTCCCCCATTTTGGCTAGTAACTGGTAGTTTACATTCAGTTTTAAAATTTAAATTAATTTGTCCTTTTAAAACAAAGCATTTTCAGTTTTTGAACAAGAAATTCTAAGAGTGGGGTGATTATTTCTGCCCTTTCTATGGTACCTGCAAGTTACTGCTAAAGATCCTGACAATATGGAAATAATGGGTAAGGCAAAAATGTGTTGGACATGCAGTAAATTTTAATTCAGATTATCAATTTGAATTTATCCACAAATCTATATTTGAAATAAATTTAAAAACCAAAAACTTTGTGTCTGTGGTTTGGAAATTTTATGGTCTCCTATTTGGAGAGAGTAGTAGCTGAAGTCATGAACATACATATGATCTCTGAAGAATCAAAAGCTCTAAATTCTCAGGCTTCCTTAAGCTGATCCTGCTCTCAATTTCACAATGCCTAACAAATAGGATTCCCTTTGAAATAATTTCCTAAAACTTTTTCCCCCTAACCTCTGTTGCTTTGACGTACTACTTAATGTATGTAAAGTTCCTATAGAAGGTAGTTTTTGTACAGTTAAAAAATGAAGTCACTTCTTTGCTTTGGTGTCCTGAGTCTAAAATGTTTAACAGATAATGAGAAAAACATACTGAAAAATGTTTCATTCCATGAACATGCAGCATCTGGGTTGGCAGAGTAGATATTATCTATGAAAGGAAGAAAAACTTGAATTTTTCTGGTTGCATTTAAGTTGTAAATATCTGTTTTGTTCATTTGGAGGTTATAGTAGGACTAAAAGAGCTCTCTTTTCACCAAAGCAAATATAGTGCAAGAATTATATGCCTGCTTTATCTCATCAGTGGCCCCCAGCCTTGTGCTGATGGGGAAAAAAAAAGAATTAAAATCCCCAGGTAGTGAGTTTTGGTTAATTCCCTCAAGTGGCTTTTTTTGTATGATAAGACTATAAGCAGCAGGAATGTAGTTCTTTTGTGTGGAAATTCAGAATATCTTGTGGATGAATAAAAATAATCCAGAGTCTTGCTCTTAACCAATAAACATGTAGTATTCTGTACTAAGAAGATGTTTAGGTATGCATTCACTCTGGAACATTGTATAATCTTAGTTATTTTATGATTTCTTTAGGAATATTTCCAAGAAAACATTTAAATAGGCTGAGCTCTCAATGTAGTGTATTTTCCCAAACATAATTACTGTCCCTGATAAGGGGTTTTGTTTGATGTGTTTCTTGAGTGTGTAAATCTGAAAATATCGTAAAAATCTACAGCTCCTGATAGCAAAGCTGAGATATCCTACCATTTAAAACCAATTAAATGAACAAGCTATACAAATCTGGAAATATTTTTATAATGGCAAACCTGAGATTTCTAACTATTTAAAACCTATGAAGTGAACAAGGGTGTTGTATTAACGTTGGTGTGACTTGCCAGTTAATTTAAAATGTGTTCGTGAGTTTCTGCTGTTTGCTTTCTCCACACTCTGACTTTTCAATCTCACAAACACATATGCTATTGGATGAATAATTTATGTTTTAGCGCATAAATATTTTATCACACGATTGTTTGCATAGTGCATTTTTACATTTGTTTAGGGGCATCATTTCTGTGTAAAGTGGATATATCGTAGGAGCTTAGCAATTTACCATGTCACTGTTAACATTCCAGATGTTGAATGTGGAGGAGGTTTTTATATCAGAAGCTTGGTCAGTGACATTGGCAAAGGTAAGCATAAAGATGAATTATGAATTATCATTTAGAGAGTAATATTCTTTTTTGATGGGAAGAGGGAATTTTCTATTTTTCATATCTCTGAGTGCTGGCCTTAGGGAACTGTACTCTTGCTGCCTTCGGCTTCAGAAGCATCGAAGGTTTATGGCATACTATTATCAGCATCAGCAGCTGCTGTGAAATGCTTGTAACAGGAGAGAAAGAGAAAGAGGAACAGGAAATGAAGATGGGAATAATCAATGTAAGAACCAACATTATTTCAGATATAAAATATTTTAATACAAAAGGATAAGATAAAAAGATTTATCCTTTTTTTTAAAAAAGATTTTATTTATTTATTTGACAGAGAGACAGATCACAAGTAGGCAGAGAGGCAGGCAGAGAGAGAGGAGGAAGCAGGCTCCCTGCTGAGCAGAGAGCCCAATGCGGGCCTCGAACCCAGGCACCCAAAAGATTTATCCTTCTAAAAGTTACTTTCATTGATATAAGTAAAAAAATTTTTAAAAAACTAGAAGCCACAGTCTTACAAACAGCTAGAAAGTTGCATTTCCAGCTCTGCCATTTGCTGGCAACTGTGGCACTGCATGGGTCAGATTACGTCATCTGCAGATGAGAGTAATGGTTACCGCCTGGGCTTGCTTCATGGCTAAATAAGAAAAGTATATGCCAGTTCCTCATAGACTTTAAAGCAGTTTAGAAGGTGAGTTTCTAAATCTTATTTTGCTACTTCATCATTTGTTGATCTCAAGGCTCTTGGTTCTTAGATTAGATTATTACAGCTTTACATTTGGGATGGTTTGGAGAGGTTTGAATCAAGATCTTCTGTCATTCTAACATGATCATGACTACGAAATACTCAAACATTTGCCCTGTGGATTTTCTTTTCCTCTTCTGTTGCTATAGAACTCTCTTCCTGTGCCAATGTCCTAGAGCTGACCCGAACCAAACAGGGACCATTTACACTAGAAGAGCATGCCCTTCCTGAAGACAAATGGACGATAGATGACATTGCACAGTCTCTGGAACATTGCTCATCTCTTCTTCCAGCAGAGTTGGCACTTAAAAAGTCAAAACCTGAGGAGTCTAATGAACAAGTTTTGAGCTGTGAATATATAACTCTGAGTGAGACAAAGGGAGAAGATGATGTAATTAAGACATCTTAAGATTGGTTTGGAATTGTCATCATTTCTTGGTTGACATTTGAATCCTGTGTACAGAATGGCAAACTACATGCAAAAGACAAGTATTTCTTTCCACCCCCCCTCGCATGTCTTTTTTGTGTGTGAAGGAAAACATCCATCATTTACAGTTTCTATGGTGTACAGTTTATCTGCTCTACATTATAAATAGCCTTGCAGTCATTCGTTCAGTTCTTTGCTTTACTATGAAATGTTCTTTTAGGATATTATTATGTTGTTAGATTGGATTCAGGAAAATCAAATCTTCTGATTTTGATCTTTCTTCAGAAAGTCTTTTTCTGGAAAAAGTTGAACACACATTCTAATCAAAGAAAAAAGAAATGTGAGCTGTATGTTTCTTTGGTGTCACACAAGTGAATGTAAATTAATGTTACTTTGACTTTATTTTGGTTTCCTGGTGGCTGTATGGTATTGAATTCCTTATTTTGAAAAGGCCATTATTTAACTAATTTTTGAAGTTTATAATTATTAAGAACATTTATTTGATAAGGCTGTACTACCCTAGTAATAGGTATGTTTGTTTAGATCTTGGAAACTAATAAACTTTTATAATAAATATTTGTAAATAAATTATTGCTGCTACCACTAACAGAATGTAAATGGAAGGCTAAATATTTAATTAGATTCACCTCTACCATGAGCGCAAAGGACAGCCCTGTGGCTTATATTTTGGCAGCTATGTGATCTTTTCCTGATGATTTCATCAACACAACCATCCTGTACCAAGTTATTAAATAGCATAATTTTTAAAAAGTAAGCTACAGAATGTGTCTTCAATTTAGAATTTCTTTTCTCTAATTTTTAGTATTTATACCTCTACAGGGCATTAATCCCCATGACACTGGTTTTTGGGTTTTTTTAGTTTGCTATTTCAAATTATATTTATAGATGTTGAGATAGCTGCTCTGCATTTCCGGTTAATCTCTTCTCTAAATATTTTAAAAGCTTTCTCAAATGTTTTGTTTTTTCTGTCTTTCTTTTTTTATTTTATTTTTTTTAAGATCACATTCATTTATTTATTTGAGAGGGAGAGAGAGAGCACAAGCATAAGATGAGGGAGGCAGAGGGAGAAGCAGACTCCCTGCTGAGCAGGGAGCCCAATATGATGCAGGGCTCAATTCCAGCACCCCAGGATCACGATCTGATTGAAAGGTAGACACTCAACTGATTGAGGCACCCAGATGCCCCTCAGACATTTTCATTCAAATAGCTTCCTGAAAGTTCCAGGTCCCTTTTTAACATAATTTTGAAAATGTCATGTTACAAAATGGCAAATTTCATATATAGTGAGTGCTTTGTATTTTTTTATGGGAAAGCAATGTATTATGTGGCCAATCTTTAGGAATGTCTAAATCCTGCTTCATTAATTTGGATAAATATAGTTTCTAAAGGAAGAATAGTTGGAAATTTCATAAATAGGAGTTTCTAGGTTTTTATGAAGTGCTTTTCTTTTAAAAGTAGTTGTCTCAACCTCTAGCTAAAAAATTTTAAGCATGTAAACTAATATGATTTTATTTGTAGTTAACCTAATATAAATTCAATAAAAAATTTTGTGCTTCAGCAGAGCATTTTCATCGTATTGGCAACGTATTTTATTTATTTATTTTTATTTATTTTTTAAGTAGGCTCCATGCTGAGAGTGGGGTAGGCTCCATGTGGGGCTTGAACTCACAACCCTGAGATCAAGACCTGAGCTGAGGTGGAGAGTTGGACACTTCACTGACTGAGCCACCCAGGTACCCCTCGGCAGCATATTTTATTTTATTTTTTGGCAACTTATTTTAAATGGAAATGTTAAAACTAATTCTAAGTATGACACACAAAACTATAAGGGAAAGAGTTTGCTGTATGCAAACCTGATGCAGTAACACAACATACCAAACACACAAAGTTATAAGGCGAAAGTTTACAATTTTACTTACTCCTATCCCATGCCCTGTGGTTTCTATCCGCCGCTCGCTCGTGGCGGTGGCGGCCTCTGTCTCCTAGAATGTCGCAGCTTCCAGGCTGGCGTCCTGCGCTACCTGCTAAGGTCCCAAGAGAGGAAAATTCCGGTGTTAGGGAACAGTGAGGGCATTTGTGCCATCTTTCTCAACTTAAAAATTAACATATGCAATTTACTGATGGAGAAGAGTAGAGATTATATCTTTTTTTTATATTGAAAATACTGAAGGAAATTTTGCCAAATGGAAAAATGACCCATGGTCCTCACCATCCTGATGCAGTGACCTCAGAGCTTTAATTTTGTATTCCCACTTTCCTGTTTTTTATTGATGTGATCACAGCCTTGACACCTAGATTTTCTAATCTATTTTTTCATTTCATGATATCAGACTCTATCTGTATTTACTTTTGATAATTATTCCTTTACTCATATTACTTCATATTCAGTTTATTTAAGCCATTTCCTTATTGCTGAACACTTATTTCTAATTTTATTAGGATCAGTTCCTGGGAATGGGATTATTAAGTGGAATAGTAACAGTTTTATGGCTCTTAATGTGTTTGCCTTTTTACTTTTCCAAAGAGTTACATTTTACAGTGACACCATTTGAGTATATCAGTTCATTAAAAGTTACAACTTTGGGTGGGGGTTTTATATATATTGTTGCTGATTTAAAAAGTGTAAAAGTTCAAAACTGCTGTTATTTACTTTTGTGTGACTTTTTTGTATACTTTGTTCATTTATAGAAATAAATGTCTTAATTGTTTCTTTATACATTTGTCTGAGTTATTTATGTAGTAAATACTTGGTAGAAGTATTTTCATGGCCTGTTGTCTTTTTAATTTTCATTTCATTTTTCATTTTTGCTACATTTGCTAATTTTAGTAACTAATTCCCATTGTATAATGGTCAGATTTATGAGTATGAATAGTTAAAATTTTTTAAATTTAAAATACTCTTAACTGTCATAAACAGCTGAAACTGATCAAGATGCTATGAAAGGTTTAAGACTTATCAATAAATTGATTTTCTTCTGAGAGTCTAGTATTTATGTACTAACTGTTTTGTTTTTTTCATTCTGTAGTTCTAGGCCTAACGTTTAATGATATGATAAAGTTGTTTGGCTTGTAAGAAAAAGAACTTCCTGAAAATGTTTCAACTTGGAACATACCAAATTACTTAACTTTTACAGTTTAGTTTTTTTATTTCTGAAATAAAAAGTTAGTCATCAAAGGTGGTCCTAGGATTATTTTACTTATGATTTTAAAATTCTTGAACATTAAAATAATACAGATTTTATTCTCTCCTAATTCAAAATGATAAAATTTGAAAGGATTAAACACATTTTCCTATACTGACTAGCTCTTTTCTTCTTAAATAATTGAATTAATACCAGCTACTAATCCATCATCAGAAATGATTAATTTTGTAAACTAAAATAAAATGAAGAATGCTTAACTATATCAGGTCTTCAGTACATTTTATACTCTTGACCAGTTTGAAATTTGTATCAGACTTAAAACGGGGACTTAGAGGTTCATTTCAATAGTGAGTTCTATTTCAAAGAAAGAAATTTACCTTCTGTCATTATGTTTATAACAGAGAAAATGTAATTCAAAAAGCACTCTAAAATGTTGAAAAATTTACATAGAGGATTATAATAGATAGTTTATGTATTGAAATCATTATGATGGCCTTATAAGTCAAATCTGTAGAAGACTTGTCTTAAAACTATTCTTTACCTGATGTGTGGGCAGCCCTAGTCTGGCCTAATCATTAAGTATCATTTGTTAAATACTTATTATGTGGTGTTTGAATCAGTAATGCCTTCATAGTTTCTGTTTCAGTTAAGTTCTATGAACAAGAGTATTTCAACTGCAAAAAGAAAAGAAAAAAAAAAAAGAACAAATATTTCAGATTGCTGTTGTAAATGGTGATTCCAGCAGGAAAGATGAAGTCAGAAATAATTGTTTTCTTCTTATCCATGACTTAAAATATAACATATTAAGATCATTTCTTTGCCTACTATTTTTTTTTAAAGATTTTATTTATTTGACAGACAGAAACACAGCCAGAGAGGGAACACAAGCAGGGGGAGTGAGAGAGGGAGAAGCAGGCTTCCCGCTGAGCAGGGAGCCCGATGTGGGGCTCGATCCCGGGTCTCTGGGACCATGACCTGAGCCGAAGGCAGTTGCTTAACCAACTGAGCCACCCAGGCGCCCCTCTTTGCCTACTATTAATCAGCTTTGTGATCCAGGAAAATCACTTCATTCTTTTGAGGCTTCAGTTTTCTTATCTTTGAAACAAAGGGGCAGACTTGTCTAAGAACTTTGCCAGCTCTGAAATAGTAGGCTTCTGAGTCCAAAATAAATGTATATTTATTCTGTTCAGAAACTCATTCCTTGTAACCTGAATTTTCATGTCATTCATCAAATTCTCATCCTTCATCTCACTGAATATTGCATTTCTTCCATCCAGTTATTGTATTAGACTATGTCTTATCTTCTCATTCTGTTTTGTGTGTCTAATTACTCTTTTATATTTTCTATCTCTATCCCTCTGTGCTATAGCTTGGGGGATTTCCTTGACTCTTTTCCAGATAATGAATTCCTTCTGCTATTTTAGTTTACTGTTTACGAGTATATTCATTTTAATGATTATTGTGTTTTTAGATAAGTTCTAGAATATCACCTTTTTTCCAAAAGCCTCTTGTGTGTTGTCTTGTTCTTTCATCAGATTTTAGTTTAAATATACATATATGTTTAAGTATAGTTTCAATGTGTTTTTTTTTACTTTCACTGATAATACATATACAAAAAATGGCACATGCCATAAATGTAGAGACTGATGAATTTTCACAAAGCAAACACATGTGTAACCAGCACCCAAATCCAGAAACAGGATGTTACTACTCCACCAAAAGCCCTCCAAAGTTCTCTTTCAGTCTCTACCCCTGACCCTCACCCTACCACCAAGGATAATCACTTCTAAGATAGATTATTAATTTGCTTTCATGCTTTATATAAATAGAAACATGGAATATATACTCTTTGATGTCTGACTTGCTCAGAATTAAATTTAGGAGATTCTACCATCTTGTTACCTATGATTGTAAGTTACTCATTCTCATTATTGTTTAGTATTCCAGTGTGTGAATATACCACCCTTTATTGATTCGACTGCATGATGGGCACTTGATTACCTTCAGGTTTGAGTATTTTTTTTAGTATTCCATTATATTTCACTCATTCTGTCTCATTTTTGGCTTGTCCTACCTCTTTTAAAACTGTCTTAGTGTTTGCTGTAGGATTTGTGATATACATCTTCAGTTTATCACAAATTACCTTCATTGTACCACCTCATGGAGAAACTTGACAGTAGTATATTTCCATTTTCTATCTTCTATGTTTTCTGCTTTTTTCATACATCTTACTTTAACATAGGATATAAACCCTATAATATATTGGGCTTTTGTTGTTATTGTTTGTTTTTACTTTATTACTTTAAATTGTAGGTCAGCAAATTTTTCTGTAAAAAATACAGTTATAAATATTTTAGAGTTGGCAGGTATATGGTTCCTCTTGCAGCTACTCACTTTTGCCACTGTAGCATGAACGCAACCATAGACAATACATATAAATGAATGGGTGTGGTTATGTTCTAATAAAATAACATTTACCCTCATGCTGTAGCTTACTAACCCCTGCTTTAGACTGACAGCTATCTTTAAGAGATTAAAAAGTGTAAAAAACAAACACACACACACAAAACGTTCCTACTTCTCTATATCCTAGTGTTCTTCATTTTTCTTATATAGAACTTATATAGAATTTCTACTGCTATCATACTTCTTCCTCCTGAGTAACTTCCTTTAATCTCTGTCTCTTTTTTTAAAAGACTTTATTTATTGAGAGAAAGAGCATGTGAGCAGGAGAAGGGGTAGAGAGAGAGGGACGGAGAATCCCAAGCAGATTCCCCACTGAGTGTGGAGCCCAATGTAGGGCTCAGTTTCAGGACCCTGAGATCATGACCTGAGCTGAAATCAGGAGTCGGACACTTAGCCTACTGAGCCATCCAGACACCTCTAATATGTCTTTTAGCACAAGTCTGACAGCAATGAGTTCTGTCAGCATTTGTCTGAACAATGTTCATTTCACCTGCATTTTTGAAAGCTATTTTTGCTTGGTATATAAAACTGGGCTGGTTAACCTTTTCTTTCTTTCTTTTTTTTTTCAGTCAGCACTTTGATGATGTCATTTAATTATCTTCTGACTTGTGTAGTTTCTCTGAGTGCCTACAAGGGTTTATTTTTGGTGTTTAGCAGTTTGACTCTGATGTGTCTAGGTGTGTTTTTCTTTACCCTTTGGGCCTCTGAATTTCTTGCATTTTTGGTTTGTTTTCTTTCATCAGTTTTGGAAAATTCTCAGCCATTATATTTTCAAATAGTTATTCTACTCCATGCTCTCTTTTTTCTCCTGGGACCCAAATTACTATTATATTCAACCAATTGATATTGGCACACAGGTATTGGACACTCTGCTCTTTCTTTAAATTTATATTTCAGGGGCGCCTGGGTGGCTCAGTTGGTTAGGCGACTGCCTTCGGCTCGGGTCATGATCCCGGAGATTCGGGATCAAGTCCCACATCAGGCTCCCTGCTTGGCGGGAAGCCTGCTTCTCCCTCTCTCACTCCCCCTGCTTGTGTTCCCTCTCTGGCTGTGTTTCTCTCTGTCAAATAAATAAAATCTTAAAAAAACCAAAAATTTATATTTCAGTTTGGGTAATTTTTAATGACCTTTTTTTAAGTTCATTGATTCTTTTGTCAGTCCAGTGTACTGATACACCTGTTGAAGAAATTCTTCATCACTGATATGTTTTTAATTCTAGCATTTTGATTTAATTATTTTTTTCTGGTTTTATCCTTCTACTCAGATTCCCTATGTGTGCATGCATGTTGTCTACCTTTACACCAGGGCCAGTAACATAGTAAAGTTATTTGAAAGTCTTTGATAGTTCTAACATCTGGGCCCTATCTCAGTCTACTTCTGTTGATCGCTTTGTCACATGGTCTTTCCTTACTTGTGTGTGTGTGTGTGTTTCATATTTCTTGATTGAATGCCAAATACTGTGCATAAAACAGACTGAGCTACATAGTATTTTCATGTGGAAATGGGCACACATCTGCTCTCCAGCCATTAGTATGGGGTGTTGGGGCACTCGAGTCAGTAGTTGAGATAGGTTTGGGTTTGCTGTTAATCTGGCTGTCCACAACCTTCTAATTGCTGCTGCTACTTTGTTTTGTGGGCACATGGATTGTGGGAGGGTTTTTCCTCAGTTTTTCTCTGCATGCTCACATTTCAACAATTCCTTCCTACCTATGCCACAGAAGGAATCTGACCCATGCTTTTTCACCCCTTTCAGGGGGAAACTGCTGTTTCTTGTTACACAGTGGACTTCAAGGAAGTGTTTCTTGGTTCTCTCACGCCAGCCTCACAGTCTTAGTTAGGCCTTGTGCTCCTGGACTTCGGGGCTAGAGCTTTCCAGCAATTCTGCCCCTTCACCAGTGGTTGCACATCTCTACTTTGTATCACTGCAGGATCCTGAGCCAAGTTCATTTTGACCCTTCCTACAGAGGCAGGCAGCTTTTGCTTCTGCCCTCCCCTCAAAGGCAATGTATCTTTGCCTGGGCCTCCTCTCTCCCACAAAATTTATGGCTTTTGCTTCATGTGAGGGAAGGGGTCACAAAGGAGGGGACTTTCATTACTTTGTACCACCCACAGGGTCTCTCTCAGGTCTTCTGGCCTGCCCCTGGTCTTGCTTATAGATGGAGACCCACAGTAAAACTAGAAAGTGACTTCCTTTGTGTCCGGCACTCCCCAGATTCCTAAACTGTCTCTCTTGGCCTTCAAGAATTTATTACAATGTCAGTTGTTTTCATCTTAACCTGGTTTGCTGATGACTGCCTCTTCTGTAATATGCCAGGAGTGAAACAGTTCGTGTTTCCATCTCTTCTCAGAGGAGCTTGTCACTCATTTGAATTCATTTTATCTCTCCGATGGGCTCAAAAAGTTAGCCTGCTTTTTCTCACTGTTAGGATGGAATTGATGTTCTTTTGAAGCTTTCTGTGTCCTAAGTGCAAGCAGAACCTTAAATGATGCTTTTATATTTTCCCAGCTTCCCAACTCCAAATTAATGCC
The DNA here is from genome assembly GCA_004023965.1 of Spilogale gracilis. Classification (NCBI taxonomy): domain Eukaryota; kingdom Metazoa; phylum Chordata; class Mammalia; order Carnivora; family Mephitidae; genus Spilogale; species Spilogale gracilis. Next base: position 14,273 of record PITA01012861.1, read on the forward strand.
TTAGTAAAAACAGAACTTAGAGGCCAGATATCTTAAGTCATTAATAATCTTTTGGCTCATGGAATTGGCCGTATGATCTAAAGGTGACAAATAGAGGCATCTGGGTGGTTCAGTCAATGAAACGTCTGCCATCGGCTTAGGTCATGATCCCAGCGTCCTGGGATCAAGCCCTGTGTCAGGCTCCCTGCTCAGTGGGGAGTCTGCTTCTCTTTTTCCCTCTGCCCCCTCTCCCTGCTTGTGTGCTCCCTCTCTCCCTCTTTCTTATTTTCTCTCTCAAATAAATAAGTAAAATATTTTTATTTTTTTAAGTGACCATTATCTTTTCAAATAGTTATTCTACTCCATGCTCTCTTTTTTCTCCTGGGATGCAAATTACTATTATATTCAACCATTTGATATTGGCACACAGGTATTGGATGCTCTGCTCTTTCTTTAAATTTATATTTCAGTTTGGGTAATTTTTAATGACCTCTTTAAGTTCACTGATTCTTTTGTCAGTCCAGTGTACTGACAAAAAAAAATTTTTTTAAGATTATATTTATTTATTTGATAGAAACACAGCTAGAGAGGGAACACAAGCAGGGGGAGTGAGAGGGGCAGAAGCAGGCCTCCCACTGAGCAGGGAGCCCAATCCCTGGTCTCCGGGATTATGACCTGAGCCGAAGGCAGTCTCTCAACCAACTGAGCCACACAGGCGCCCCTAAATAAATAAAATCTTTAAAAAATTTATAAAGGTGATGAATAGGTGTTTTGCTTTATATAATTTAAATATGTTACTTGTCAAGTATGAGTACCTTTGCCTGGGGAAACAATGAATAGCATACAGAAGTCTTGAAGACATAATCCAGGCCTTTAAGAAGCTTTCACTTAGTTTGTTTATTGACTACATATAAAAAAATATGTATGGTTCAAGACAAATACATGAGTATTAATGAGTAGTGTTGCCAAAAAGTAGCACTTTTTGGTGCTGGTGATATTTAGTGGCGCAATAATTAATTCTGCAAATATCTGTTAAGCTCCTAATGAGAACAGAAGAGGTGGAATATAGGATGTCCAGTGATTAGGATAGATGAATGAGGACAAGAGCCTTGAACAATAGATAATTTTCAAAGAGTTACCAGCAAAGAGGGCTGTACAAGGCATATGCAGTGAGAAAAGAGAAGGTCTGGGTGGAGAGGAGCATTTGCATGAATCTGGTTGGTATTACAGGGTTTGGAACCTTGAAAGCCAGAAATGAGTAAAGCTTCAGAGGAGGGATGGGTTTATATAGAAACTTTGTTTTAAGGAGATTAATCCAGCAGTGGTATGTGGCAGGAACTGAAGAGGTTGAAACAGGAGGCAGAGAGCCCAGTTAGAACTGAGTCTGGTGCAATGATCCAGGACTGAGATAATAAAAATTTCCAAACCAGAGTATCATTGGACAATGGGTGTTTGAGTGAATAGTTTAAAGGAAAATTGACGTTATTTAATTTACTTATTAGAGAGTCAAGGACCAGGGAGGGCATTTTGGAGGGCAAAATGATTAGCAATAGCCATCAAATAGTTTATCTAAAGGGAATGAATCTGAATTTTTGTATAAGAGTAGTATTTTCTTCAGTGTCGGGTAATTGGTATATAACGACAACCATTGTGCCTTATTCTTTTTTCATCAGCCATGAGCTCCTCTGTGAGCAAACAGCCTCCTGCAAGGAGCCAGGCCTTCTCACTTTTCTCCAGTGTCTGCCACAAAGGTTTGTTGAATTTCATATATAGTTAAGGATTCACAGCCATTATGTGAAATATTAAATCATGCTCATGGTTGTAAGTTTTTTCCAAGCTCTACTGCTTTTCACCAACTATTAACTTTAGGCAAGTTGATTAGCTTTTCTGAGCCCCTGTTTCCTCATCTGTAAAGTGGGAATATTAATAGCATCTACTTCATAGAACTATGAAGTCTAGATCAGGCCATTCACGTTAAGTGTTTAGCATGACTTAGAACTTAGTAAACAGAAGCAAATGCCATGTACCTGGTTTATATATAAGAGAAGGATAAACCTGAATTTCTCAAGGTTTATGAATTCAAAGAATACATTTCAAAAAATACTTTTGTAAAGCACTGTTTTGATAGGAAGACTTGGCTAAAACAAAGGGCTCCTGACAGTACAGGTGATTACATGGTGCAGTAGGCTACTGATGCAAGTAGAAGAAGTCCTTAGAGAATGTAGATGTTTACCTTTTGTATATTAAGTGTACTAAAGTATATTAAATCTGTGTATTTACACACACAAACACAAACACGTAACAGTAAACCTTTTGCATTTATATCATCTTATTTGACCCTCCAACAGTCCTGTGACGTAGGAAGGATCAGTCTTTATTTGTCATTTAGGTGAAGAACTTGAAATAACACTGAGGAGGAAGTGCCTTGCCAAGAGCTGTGTAGCCAGCGTGGCAGAGCCGGGTCTCTGTCCTCTTCTGGTTCCAAAATACTGTTTATATTACATCTGGAGAAAAGTGATCTGAAGCACAGATGTTTAGTGGGAGGAATGAAACACATGCTGTGATGCCAAAAAATAACTGGGCATAAAAGCAGAAAACAAGACATTTGTTTCTATCATAATATGACAGAAAATAAGGCTCTTGTGGTTTGGGATTGAGCATTTAGAGAAGAAATTGGGGAGCCATCTGATTTGGGTGACACTGGTTTTGGAATGCTGCATCTGGGTCTGGGCTACTCATTACCAGGCTTATGGAAACCAGCTGGATGAGGTTCAAAGCAAAGCTCCAAAATGATTAAGAGGGTGATGGCATTGATTAATAAGGACAGATTAAAAGAATTAAATATGTATAGCTCAGCTAAGCAAAGACTAAGGAAAAATAAGCTAAATGTATACAAATATGTGAAATGTGTAAATGTTAAAAAGGAAGATTAATTATTTAGCATGATGCATGAGTATAATATGCAGTAATAGGATGAAAATTTAGGCTTAGTATAAAGAAAAATTGCTTGATAATCGATTGAGGCAATCTGTGGCATAGCCTTCTCTAGAGAGACAATAGAAATCTCAAGCCTTATGACTTTTAAAACTTCCCTGGAAACTGGGAATTAGATGATGTGAGAGAATTATTATTCATTCAGTCAGGTTTAATAATAGTATTGTGGTTATACATGAACATGTTGCCTTGTAGAATTATTCGGAACTTTAAGGGTAGAATCACATGATGTAAGAGATTTACTTAAAAATACTACAGCGAGGAAAAGAGGAGGGAAGAAAGAACAGGAAGGAAGAGGGAGAGAGAAAAAAAGATGGAAGGAAAAGAGGAGATGAAGCAAGCGAGTCCAAGTGCTGATAGCATTGAATATGAAGGGAAGCAACATGTGAGTTCAGTTTACCTTTTTCTCTGCTTGTATGTATGTTTGAGAAGTTTCATAATAAAAAATTTTAAATTGTGTTTTCCTGAACAAAACTCAGTAGTATATTAATCCCTGGCCTCTCTGCATAGAAAAGCCTTCCCGCAACGTCGGCAGACTACTGGTTGACCAGAGCCTGCAACATGAGGGTATAGGTCCCTGTTCACCATCTTGCTCTGGCATTGCAGATTGAACTTAACTGAAGGACTCTACAACTGTAGATAGAAATCCAAGAAGATTATTCAACTTGTAGTCCTCTAGTGATAGCTTCAGGAGGTAGGATTTCTAAGGCACAAGAACAGAGAGTAGGTTTATTGAACTGGTCACTTGCTCATGGAAAATACTGGCCATTGAGCAGAGGTCTAGGTGCTTTGCAATGGCCAAATCTTGTTTCTCATCAATGAAGAAACACTTTTCCCTTTTGTTTGTTGAGTCTGAAAAATAAGAAGAGGGGTAATTAGAGTGAAAGATTTCAAAACCTAGCAATCATCTATAAAGCTGAAGTGAAAAAAAAAAAAAAGATTAAAAAAAAAAAAAACCAAAACATGTTCTGTCCCTTAGCTTCTCTGGGCAGATCTGAATGTTTAGGGCAGGAGATTTAGGAAGCTTTTGGAATGTGTGCCTGCACACTGCTCTTTTGTTTGTAGAGGAATATAAATATTTTATCTGAATTTCACTGGTAGCAATCAAGCATGAACACAGACCTGGTATTTGAGGACCTGTCATGTCTGAATTTTTCCAGAGTGCACAACTAGGCCAGCACGTGGCAATTGGAATGACGCTGATTCCAGCTCAGTGTAAAGATGGGCCCTGTAACCACCAGGGCTGTCTGAAAATGAGGCAGAGGTGGAATGATGAACATGTTTGGTTGAGTCCATCCCGTGACCAGATATCTTTTCTCTAGCCTAGGGTCACTGTCTCAGCTCTGGTCCTTATCATGTCTTACCAGGACTATTGCAGTCACCATAATTAGGCTTCCTCGCTTCCAGTCTCTTCCTCATGCCTTTATCCTCCACCTTCCATCCTGAGTAGCTGTTCTGAAACACAACTGGTTGTGTAACTGCTTTGTTTAAACTCTTAGCACGTACAGGATAAAGTATGACAAGGACCATGTCTTAGCTTTTACTATTTCCCTGGTGCTTCACACCTTACCTGGCATGTAGACATTCCTCAGTGGAGATCTGATTCAGTGCATGCAACCTCAGTGCCTCTCCTCTCCCAGTTGCCTCTCCGTGCCTTTGTATTTGATCTCTGCCCAGAAGGTGGCTATATCCCTTGTCCACCCAGCAACTTTTTTAAGACTCAAAGTTTATAGTAATGAAGTCTTTTTTGATGGCCTGGTTAGAATGACTCCATCCTCATCTTGGTTGTCATAGCACCTCATATATATGCTCATTACCATACTTATACCCCATTTTAAAATTTATTTTTATTTTTTATTAATATGTAATGTTTATTTGTTTCAGGGATACAGGTCTGTGATTCGTCAGTCTTACACAAGTCACAGCACTCACCACAGCACATACCCTCCCCAATCACTCTGGCACCCCATCCCTCCCACCCCCCTCCACTCCAGAAACCCTCAGTTTGTTTCCTGAGACCAAGAGCCTCTTAAGGTTTATCTCCCTCTCTGGTTTCGTCTTGTTTCATTTTTCCCTACCTTCCCCTATGATCCTCTGTCTTGTTTCTGAAATTCTTTAAATCAATGAGATCGTATGATAATTGTCCCTCTCTGAGTGACTTACTTTGTTTAGCATAATACCCTCTAGTTCAGCCCATGTCATTGCAGATGGCAAGATTTCATTTTTGATGGCTGCATAATATTCCATTGTATATATATACATACCACATATTCTTTATCCATTCATCTGTTGATGAACATCTAGGCTCTTTTCATAGTTTGGCTGTTGTGGATATTGCTGCTATAAACGTTGGAGTGCATGTGCCCCTTCGGATCACTACATTTGTATTTTGGTATTTGGTAAATACCCGGTAGTTTAACACCCCATTTTAATCATACCCATTTTCCCCAACAGAACTGTGGGCCCTTTGAGGGCAAATAGTATGTTTTCGTCTATTTCCTCACTGCCTGGTACATTCTAGACACTCATTATCATCAGATAAACCTTGGGAGCTGTGGTGTTCCAAGGATGGGAAGATGATGGGCATGCAACAAAGTGGAGTGGCTAAAGCGAGGGGCATTTATTCAGCACATATTTACTGACAGTTTAAGTTTCATCCAGACTGCTTTCCTGTCTGTAGTTCAAGGAGAGCATGATACACAGAACCAGAGATTTGGCTGACCTGTGATTTAACCTTGAGCCTATTGCTGATCCTTGAATGAGGAAATATTCCTCCCCGTTTCTGTGTCTTAGGGACAGAAGGATGAGTAATGCAGTAATACATGCCTGAGATATTTATTCCACTACCCTAAGATGCCTCTCAACTTTATGAGACTATGAAGGAAACAAGATGATATGTAACTTATCCTAATTGGTGGTAGCATTGTTTATTTGTTTCCTTTTTAAGGAGGACGTGGAGTTGGATTATTTGTTTGCTTTCTTCCTCAATAAGAGGCATCTTAATAAAATTAGTCTGGACATCTGTCCCATTTTCAAAAATTACAAGTTTTGATCGTTGCTAAATTGTACAGATCCCAATCTGTCTGCTCTGCATACATTTGCATTTATAAAAGCAGAAACAACTAAAAGTCTTTCTAATGCAGTTCCCTAAATGCATGAAGTATTAGATTGCTTACCCCCATTGGTTCATGCATTGCTAAGGGCTTAAAAGGATCATTGATTTGAATTATTTAATGTGCACAGCAAGTTGAGTTTCCTTTTTTATTTTTTTAAGAAGCTTTAGGGACATTGCTTTAGTTTTTTAATGTTAAAACTCATTTTTCTTCAAAAATAAGAAGTTAAAGCTGTATTCACATAAGCTCCCAAAGTGCCAGATTTTCATTGTGTTTTTAAACCATCTAGGAAATGTTTGATTCTAATGAACATTACTGCTGGAAATTGGACTGAAATTGCTGGGCTGAAAATATAGTTATAACTCCATGTTATTCTAATGTTGTATTATTTTTCCTTTTCTGGAGCTGATGCAGATGAAATAAAAGAGGGAGAAATTCTGTGTCTAATAAAAAGACCCCCTGGGTTTTGTTGTTTTAAAAAATTTAAGCTGGTTTTGACTTAAATTCATCCAGCAGAATCCTGCACTTTCAACATTGAACATTTTTACTGTGTAATTGAAGTTTTAGTTTCCATTCTTTGGGGTGGTCTGCTCTTTTCCCTAGAAAGGCAGTGGTGTTGTCAGCACAGCTCGGGATGGTAACATCTGGGTGAACGGATTTATTTTAGTTGGTGCTGTGTTGGGAAAGCTTGCCAGAAATGGAACCTTGTTTGTCATATCTATTGTGGCTCCCTTTCCCCACGCAGAGGGTGTTTTATCACCCATCTCTCAGGACATTGCACAAATAAGAAAAATGGAAGTCCATCCACGTGAGGCAGTCAGGTGATGCGAAAAGTTGAGGTGGGGAGATCGAGAGGTGACCATATAACTTATCATCTAAACCCAGAGAATGAGAGGAGAACACTGGATAACTAAGAGACATCACTTGATCTACAACAGTTTGGAAACTGGGACCATCCAGGACAAACCAAATGCCACTGTCACCCTAAGTGAGAAGCTTGCCACTTCCATTAAAGGTCTCGTTTACTGTGATATACAGCACATTCCTCTGGGAATTCTGGGGGTTCTGGTAAGTCACTGATGCAGCTCTGTGTCAAGGAGTGATGGAGTAGGACTTCTGATACATCAGGTAGTATATACTTTTCTGGATTTGTAGCAGGTAAGAGGCAAGTTAGGGCAGCAGACAAAGCAACTGGGACTTAACAAAGGGTGTAAACACTTTCTAATAAACCCTCTACAGCTGACAATAAATTCTTGTTATTGGCTAACCATATTTCTTAATAAATCAGATGCACTTAGTACGGAGGAGGGCACAGAAATTGACTGCCTACTGGGGGACCTGGGATTTGGGTTGCTTATGGCTTTGATTCCACAATCAGAAACATTAGCCAAGGATGTCAACAAATGAAATATGTTTTCACAGTTACATGCCACGAGATGCAGCCACTGTCCTATTTTCACTTACAGTAATTCCTTCTGGGTTCACACACCTTAAATAGCTGCAGCTCCTCAGGCCTGTAAAAATGGTGTATGTGCTGCTTGCCACACGTTCCTTTTTCCTGAAGCTTTCCGAGGTTTTTCAAGAACACAAGTCAATTCAGCAGATATTCAGGGGACCTAATTTGTGTAAGTCCCTGTGTAAGATGCTTCTAAGATACAAAGGGGAAAGTGACCCCTGCCCTTAAGGCACTTGCTATGAAATAAAGTGAAATAGTAAAGACACAGTACTACCTGGCAGGTACCTTCAAAAAGGAACATATGTTAAAGGTGGGCGTAGGAATAAAGAGATCTATAACATTAGCCTATAATAATTAGCTGCATGTTTGAAATATCTTATAATTTAAAAACATCTTGGAGGTGCCTGGCTGGCTCAGTTGGAAGACCACAGGACTCTTGATCTCTGGGTCATGAGTTAGAGTCCAATGTTGGGTGTAGAGACTACTAAAAAAAAATCTCAAAAGGGATCTGTATCTATGTAGTACCATGAAGATTTAGAGAACTGGGAGATCACATCTGGTTACAGGATCTGACTTTCCCTTTTCTGCCACCTGCCTGTAACTTGACTTTCTTAAAATCTGTTTTAGGAAAAGAGATTTCTTTCTCAGAAGCCTGTTCAATCATAGTCAGCCAACCATATGTTCTTTGGGGTCGCCAGGACATTCCCTGTTGTTTTGTCCATAACAGTCTCTAATGTCCTCTGCCTTTCGCTCTTAACCTTGCCTGTGTCATGTGCATCGTATTTTGGCACCCGGCTCCAGGAGACTTTCCTCCTCACTCCATCATTTGCCAGGAGGATCTGGGGATATGCACAGTGCATCTTTCCTTTGCACAACTCAATCCAACCCACGTACACCTCTTGACTGGACTTCTGCAATGGGTTCCTTTCTCTCTCTCATGCAAATCTGCTCTCCACACAACTGGCAGAAAGGAGCCTGGAGGAGGAACAGGTGTGAAAGTGGAGAGGAGAGTAAGACTGTTGTGCACATGCTGGTTTGAGAAGTGTTAGACAAGTGTTAGATATCCACGGATTGGCAGTCAGGTAGAGTCTCAAGGGAGAGATGGGGGCTGAGGAGCTGAGATTCTTGTGTATGACAGGTGTTTAAAACCTTGGGGTAGGATCAGGTCATCATTCTCGGGAGCACGTAGAGAGGCTCAGCAGCTTCTGAGTTCTTATTCATTCCAAGTCAGTCCGATGCAGTGGAGGAAAACCCAGGAACGATGCAGGCCAGAGAATGGGGAGGTAACGTTCTTTAAGAGGGACTGGTCAGTGCTGCTGAGGGGACTATCAAGACCAGAACAGAGAGGAGGTTGTTGGACTTGGAGAACTTGAGTTTGTTAGGAATCTTGAAAACCCCTTAAAATTATATGCAAGATTTGTTGGAGTGTGCAGAAGAGACGAGAAAACCAATGAGTCCTTATTGAGTGCTTCCTACTTGCTGGCTCTGTGTTAGTCCCATTGAAGTTTCACAGAAACCCTCTTGAGTTCAGTCGCATCGTCCCCAGCCTACAGGTGACAACAAGATTTGAACCCAGGCAACCTGACTCTGGAGCCCAGGTTCTTACTTATGAAACGGACACTCACAGAAAACAACGGATGGCAGAGTGTGCACACACTCTGGACTTGAGAATTAGGATTTATTCACATGGGAGTCAAAGTGAAAGCTGTCAGAGCAGGTGAAATCAGAAACCCAGACCTGCCAACAGCAGAAGGGGTTAAACCTTAAAATTACGTACAGAGACAGGTTTCTTTGACTCTTAAAAACTCACTTCCCCTTTGATGAGCACAAGACTTCATATCTTCCCTTGACTATTATTTATAATCCAAGTCAAATTAAATATTGTGACGGAAGCCAAGGCAAGGGGACAAAGTGCACAGATTCTGACATGAATCTACATGCAGACTGACAGCACACACAGGTGAATATCTCTCATGGGGCTGGTGGGAGAAGAGAGTCGAACAGAAAGAGCCATTAAAGAGAGGGTCAGTCAGAAATGGAGAGAGACGAATGGGGAACAAGGATACGACTTTTGTCAGCAAAGTGCCAGAGGTGAGATGTCTTGTCCAAGGAGAGAGTGGCCAGTGCTGTTGGATGCGGCAGGACGCGAGTCTTTTGGGAGCTGCTGCGTCCACGCTTCCCTTACTACGCACACTAGACTGTATGCAGTTGTCAGGGAAGAGTACTGCGACAACAGAAAACTTGGTGGGGGGGCACATTTTCCATCCTCTAATGGATGATAGAACAAACTAACCTCAACCCCCAAATCCGTTTTCTTGCTTTCCCAAGAGAACTGATCATTAGAATTGCAGGTAACCTTGAGGAAGGAAGGGGGAAAAGCTCCCCTGGAAGCCAGGCTCATTTTCAGCTGTCAATGGAAAAATACAGTTCTGCACTAGGCTCCGCCAGGCTGATCAGACTCGGCCAGTCGTTGTTTTCCAACCTCTCTTTGTTACCTTTGTAATCCAAACATTTTTCGAGCCGTTGTTTTCTGCTGTGTCAGCACTGATGAAGCTTAAGTGTGAGAGTTTGCACCATCAAGATGCCACAGTTACTCACTGTGTCCCTGTCCTTGCAGGTGGGGAACGCCCATGGCTCCTGCAGACTGTGGACCAGAGGGGGGCTTTTGAAGGTATGTGATAATAGCCACGTTAAGCCAAGCTGGCCTTAAACTAATGGGCCAAAAGAGGCATCTGACCCTCTACTTGTAAGGGATAGTAACAATATAATAAATCACCTTTTTTCTGTGTCAGTTTCCCACCTTGCCCTAATTTCATCGATGAAATCACACGTGTAGAGCCGACTTTGCAATTTACCTCTGAAGTCCAGAATGGCTACACGAGACAGCACCGTGCCTTTTTATATACTCGTTCCCTGATGTGTTAAATCACCCAGAAAGCCTGAGGGAAGCGCTCCCCTGCCTGAGCAAGTTCAAGAAAGGTGCCATCTGAAGGATATTCCAACATTTTACAGTTGAAAGGATGTGAAAGGTTTAGGAGTATTAATAATAACTATTATTATCTTTTTATTTTTAAGCTCAGATGCAGAAAGTTGTATTAATTACATTCCTCAGTTCGTGGCACATTTGCATTGTTCTGTTTTCCAGTCCCTGCTCTGCTTGCATGTATTTTTCCTCATTCCTGCTCTCTCACTGCCTTCTCCCCTTACCACCCTGTCCCCCCATTGGTATTTGTTTTAATGCATGTGGATTGGTTATTTGCATGTATTCTTACGAACTGTATCAACTTGTATGATCAATCTGCATAACAGTATTGAGTTATAGAGCTTTCTTTTTCTTTCTTCACTCTACTAGTTTTTTAAGATTTATCCTTGTTGCTGTGTGTATTTTTAATATATTGCTTCTCCTTGCTGCAGAATACTCCATGATTTTTCTCTCTTCACTGAGTGCTCGCGACATGCCGAGTTTAGTATGCAGCGCTCTATGAGCGTTATGTCATTTGATCTTACCAACAACCCAGAAGCAGGGTACTGTAATTTTGGCAGTAATCCCAAACTGAATGAAAGGAGTCAGAGTAACAACAGGGGATTCAACAGAGTGATACACGCCTGTGCCAATAGCCGGGCAGCCTTCACTCAAGCATCCTCGGGGGCAGCTGTTCTAGTGGTTTCTTGCAAGTCTTCAAACACTGCTGATCTCAGCCAATGGTAGCTCTTTCTTCCCTCTGGCAGTCATGTTCTTTTCGGTCAAACAGCAGACGATTCTTCGGACATCCCTAGTACCCACAAAGGAGCAACAAGGTACTGGGCATCTATGTCCATTCTCTTGGAAGAGACGTTTTCTGGAAGGCCTCAGTGCCCTTTGAGCATTGTGTGCTTGGCCCAGGCCCAAGCTTTGTGCTTCCAGCAGGTCAATGGAGGAAATCTTGAGTTTCAGAGGAGGATCCACACCTTCAGTGCCCCAGGTGGGATGGAGAGACGCTGGGAATGGGAGTGAGTGCTGCCCTAACACGCCTGCACCAAAGGCTGGAAACTCTGATGGGGGGTCACAACTATGCAAAACTTGACTCCTCTTCATGCAGAATATAAAACCCTGTGAGGATGTAGCTCGTGCGCTGGGCTTTGTGTCTCTATTTCTGCATGAATCTGGTAGAATAAATGTGCTCTTGTTCTTTTCAAATTTTCTGTCAACAGTTGCACTCAAGGCACCATGTCCAGGGAAACTTCCAGATCATACTCCATGAAAATACTCCAAAACCGAATACAGGGAGTTTTGTTTTTTGTTTTTGTTTTTTGTTTTTTGTTTTTTGTTTTTTGTTTTTTGTTTTTGTTTTTGTTTTTTGGCATGTGTGACAACAGAGCTTTCTTTGGTGTTGATACTCTTTAGAGAAGTATTTGCTTATGTTTTCTCAGATCTTATATTTTGTTTCTCAAACCACCATTTCTATCTATTCATCTTGGAAATAGTGTGTTTAAGTAAGATTTTCTACAATTGAGTATTTTCAGAATATTCTCAGGTCTCTTTCTTATTCTCACAAAAAAATATATTCAGCACAGCTGATACTGTGTTTCTTTCTAGTTATTCATTTTTCTAACTTGGGATTTAGAGCCACAGGTCTAATTTTTATTGACCGGTCTTCACTTCTTGTCATCAAGCTTCTGGTCTTCTATTACCTTGTAGGTCTAATTGGCTATTCTAATAAAGAGCTTCTATCAGTTTCTTTTTCAAATGTCTCTTATCTTTTGACTGTATGCCCGTAACAACAGACTATTAACTGTTTTTGATATTTTATGATATTCCATGCTGTGTGCTGACTACTCCTCTTTTGCTGAACTCAGTAAAATCACGTAGTACCCATCAACATGGACATAGCAAAAATTAGGAGGAAAGAGGCCCCCCTGGACCTGAGCAATCGGTGGAGGTTGAGCTAGTCCCCAAAAGCTCTGAGGTGAAACAGGCCAAGTCGTGCACATGAAGCACAGAGGAGCGATGGAAGAGACATGCCTGCTCAAGTTGATGCACATTGGGGTTGAGGAGGCTTCCTGTAGGACAGCCTCTGAACTACCAGCTGATGGAGAAACTCCAGGTCTGCTCTCCTGTCTCTCTGGGGTAGCTTTCCCACATTCACTCATTGGCCTTGCAGTTTGCCCCCCCCCACCATTGCAGTTTTCCCCCCTCCAGGCACCCACTGGTGTCAGATCTTCCTCTCTGCAGAGCAGTTACACCAACATGGAAACAGGCTCTAGGAAAGGGCTGTCACCTTCTCCTACTCAGAGACTGGTTCACTAGAAGGACCCAGGGGTCACTCAGTCCAACCTGACCATTTTTAGGAGAAGCCTTCTGATTCCAGGGGCCCATAGATGTTTCCATCTTTGCGAGGTCTACTTTTCTCTTTCTCTTTCTTAGAGCTTGAGCAGAGTGTACTGGAAAGTCATCCTGACCTTACAAGGCAAGACACAGGGGCCTTTCCTAGCTGGAGGGAGAGGGCAGGTGGAAAGTTCATCTTCCTCCCGCAGCGGACAGACTCTCTGACACCTGGAAAGATTTGACACCCCTTGTGGCAACCAGCTAAATGGGAAAGGCATAAATGCTTTCCCCCTTTCAAACTCTTTCTGTCTTTCCTTCCGTCCCTCCCTTCCACCTCTCCCTCTTTCTGGGCTCTGTACCTTCAGAACCTATATTAATTATGCTATGATTTCTGCATTTCCCTCCTCTCTGTTGGAAATAGAAAGACATGGAAATCACTTACCTTTTACTGAATGAAGTAGAAGAGCTACAGATTGATCATAAAAATGAAAGCGTTAATTAGGATACTAGCAGCAATGAAAAAATACTTAAAAACTGACAAGGAGAAACGAGAAAAAGAGAGAAACAAAACAATAACATAGATGACCTATTTTTAGAAAAGCAACATCAGAGAAAATATTATTCTACTCATGTGTATTTCTATAGAATAAAATTTATAGGGAGATCGTTTCTGATCATTTCCGAGTAATCAGAGCTGTGAGTGCAAGAAAGAGGAGATTCAAAGAAGTGTAAAACCATGACAGGTGCTCTGCCCCCCTGGAGTGGTTGCCCTTCTCCTCCAACCTATGAAGAGTTTTTGGTTCTACTTTAATGTAATTGAGATATTATGAGGAGAGAATGAGAGAAAGAGCAGGGAGGAGGTTCACTGGCAGAACACTCGTGAGTTCTTCCCATTCACTCCCCCAAATCACAACTGTCTTAGATAAAAAAAGAACAAAACCACACTGTTAAACAGAAGCTTGGTGCTACAAAAATGTGCTCCCGAACCATCTCCACCATTCTAAATCCTTCCCAGTGTTGTATAGCAAAGGATCCCAAACCCAAGAAACGTTAAATCAAATTTCTGTAATGGAAAATATAAAATATTAAGATGTATTATGAAACGACAGTAATGAAATCAGAACTGCTGCAGGAGTACGCCAACAGGCCAGGCAGACATCAAGTCCAGGAATAGACTCAAAGGCATAAAGTAATTTAATGCAAAATAAAGGTAACATGGTGAACCAGTGGAGGAAAATTGCTCATGCAATAATCACTATTGAGATAATTGGCTGGTCACTGGGAACGAAAGATGCTTATGCCCTACCTCAGTTCTTGCACTAAATACATTAGAGGTGGATATAAGATTTCTGTGTATGCTAAATATGCTGAAAAAAAAATTAGAATATCTGCTGGAACCAACCATGCCACTAATCAAATAAAGATGTAGAACTGTAAAACAGACCCACTTTTCCAAAGCCCATTTAAAAAAAATTTTTATTTTCAATAAATTCTGCCTTGACTCTCTGAAGGAGTATTACTATGGCACTTGGCTTACCAAATGATGAACTCAACCTTCCTATTCAATGTAGAAGCCTTTCCTATTTAAAAAATAACTGGACTAGTCCTTTTGGCCCCATGAAAACTAAATCTTACTTAAAGCATCAGGAGGAGGTAGTACTTTGCATAGGGGGTCATGGTTAAGTTGAGCCCATTCTGACGTCTGTTAACACAAAGTAAAATGAGTAGATTATACCTGCTTAGAGACTTTTATGGTTAAACTTGTTTATTGAACCAACAGATGTGGTTTATATTGGGAATTTTGATTTTGATCAAGATGAACTATTTTAGTCAAAAGCTGGTTTTAGTTCTTTTTTAAAAAAGTGCATGTAAACACATTTTAAAGTTATATTAAAATTCAGTCCCAAATGTCAGGCCACAAAAGTGTATCCTAACACCAGATATATGTATAAAATTTGTACTTTTTTGTTTCAAAAATTACCAAAGTAGGGGCACCTGGATGGCTCAGTTGGTAGAGTGTCTGACACTTAATCTCAGGGTTCTGACTTTGGGTGTAGAGATTACTTTAAAAAAAATCTTTTAAAAATTACTGATAATAGTTTGATAATGATTTCTTGGATAGGAGCCTAAAAATCCCAGGCAACAAAAGAAGAAGGAAGACAGATTGGACTTCATGAGAATGTAAAAGTACTAACAACAGATGAAAAAGTCGACCCACCGAGTGAGAGAAAATGTTTGCAAATCATGTATCTAAGAAGGAAGTAACAATCAGAATATATAGAGAACTCCTAAATGCCAACAACAACAAAACAAACAACCCCATTCAAAGATGAGTAAAGGAGTGAATGCTTTCTCCAAAGACACACAAATGGCCAGAAAGCACAGGAAAAGATGCTCCACATGACTCATCACTAGCGAAAAGTAAATCAAAACTACAATGAGGTACCATCTCATACCCTTTAGGATGAATACTATAACAGAAAGAAAAAGCAGAAAATAGCAAGTGTTGGTGAGGATGTGGAGAAATGGGATCTCTTGTTCACTGTCAGTAGGAACATAAAACAGTAGAGCCACTGTGGAAAACAGTACAGTAATTCCCCCGAAAATTGAAAATGGAACTACCATGTGCATCTGCACACCCATGTTCACAGCAGCATTATTCCCAATAGCTAAAATGTGGAAGCCCCCAAAGGGTCCATCGACAAATAAGCAGATAATTATACATACAACAGAATATTACTCAACCTTAGAAAGTAAGAAAATTCTGACATTTGCTACCACGTGACTGAAGCTTGAGGACATAAGCCATTGAGATAAGCCAGTCACAAAAGACAAATACTGTATCATTCTACTTGCTTGAGGAACTTAGCATCGTCAAAATCAGAGACAGAAAGTAGAATGGTGGTTGCCAGGGGCAGGGAGTAGGAAGGGAGAAGGGGGAGTTATCATTTATCAGGTACAGAGTTTCAGTTTTACAGATGAGAGCCTTCTAGAGATGGGTAGTGGTGATGATTGTACAAGAAGATGTTTTTGTGACCACTGGGAAGTGGTTAAGGACATTTTCTGCGACGTGTATTTTGCCAAAGTAAAAATATTAGAGAAAATTACTAATAAGAAAAATATCAAGAGTTCCACGATCAGTCATCCCAGTTACCTGAGGCGAGATTAGCAGGGTTAAAGATTCAAAGTGGCCTAATGAAATATATACAAAAGGACAGAAGAAAGGGAATAAAGAATCAATAAATGAGGACATTGGGGTGCAGGCAAGATGAAGGCTAGGAAATGAATAAAGCAAAGGATAAGACACACACATTAAAAAAAAAGACAAATTAATAGTTGACATTTGCTGAGCTCTTACGAAGTCCTTGGCCTAAGCACTTTCCATATATTCACTCATTTAATCCACCCAGCCAACTCAGGGGTGAGCACTATTTGTTTGCTTTTGAGGAATGCAAATTAATTCAGTAGATTAAGCAGAGAAAATACATGCAGAGGGGGAAGAGCAAGTATGAATGCAAAAAAGAAAAAAAATATATATATATATTCTGATATATATATACAGAACATGACCATATAGGAAGAGCTGGACCTTGTTTCCTCTTCTGTTTTTGGCACAGGTTGAAGGAAGAGTTCAAGTTGTATTTATTTCTATTTTGTTCTAATTTTGTTTTTTCTTTTTTACCACTGTCTCTCATCTATTAGTACATGTACAGTGGTATCAGAATGTTAACCTACATTCTCATGGGCAACAACTTTATTAACTAAGGTCCGGTGCTTCTATATACTTCCTGTGGTCCTTAGTCTTACAGTCTCTATTCATTATCTAAGTCACATAGGTACATTTTCCTCCACTCCTTTTAATGAAATTGTGTCATGTATCTGGAACACGGTTGGATCTTTTTTTTAAATTTTTTAAAATAAATTCGTACCTCTCTCCCCGTTTCTCCTCCTCCCACCTCCAGACCCTATTATTGACCCATTTTACAAATGAGGAAGAAATCCAGAGAGGCTGAGGAACTGGCCCGATCTCATAACTAGCATGTGGTGGAGGTGGGATTTGAACCTAAGCATTGATCTAGAGCCCACGGTCTCCTTTGCTGCACTAAGTGAATACACGGGCTATCAACATTGGCAAAGGGGAGCCACAAATCTGACTCTGTCTTCCAATAGCCAGAGAGAAAGTGCGATCAGATCTTAGTTTAAAAAGAAAAAACCAAGGAAGAGAAATACAGTGTCAGGATGAACGTACTCTGCTTGCATGTATTTATGTATAATAAAGCTACTAATTTTCCAGGTGGCCCATGTGTTTATGCTGTAATATCTTACCAAATAAAAACAGCCAGAATTAAGGTGTGGTTTCTAGGCCTTGCAGTTAGGACTGAGTTCCTTTGCTTGTTTAAAGTAGATTTAAAAACAAAACAAAACAAAACAGTTTTAGATCTAGAGAAAAATGGAGAAAACAATGCAGAGGTTTTCCTTATACTTCACACCAATGTCTGCCATTATTAGCTTCTTACATGAGTGTGGCACATTTGTTATAATTAATGCATCAATACTGATACCTTATTATTAACTAAAGCACATCCTTACTCAGATTTTCTTAGTCTTTACCTAGCATCCTTTCTCTAGGAAGCCATAGGGCCACACGTTACGTTTGGTTTTCGTGTCCCTTACACTCTTCTTGGTTACGACTGGGTTTTAATCTGCTCTATGCAAAGCCTGAGGAGGATAGCACTTTCCTTGAAGCTTTACAGCTCAATATTTTCAAGCGCTTATACAAACAGCCTAATGTTATGATGGCTCATAACAGTGTTTCAAGGTAGTAAACAGCTCTGTTTTCTGTGCCAACTGAAAGAACTGTTGCTTGCTCTCCTGCCAGATGACTAATTGGGTGCACAGGAGCATTCTTCCAGGTAAAGCATATTTCATGGGATTTCTTAAGCTGCAGCCTCAAATGCAATGATTGTCCAATTATGAGACTTATGTTCGCATTTCAGCCACTCTGTTTTCACTAACTATATCTCCAACTTTGAAAAGTATGGATTCAATCACTCAGAAAAATTAACATGACTGTAATGTTTTTCACTGTCAATTTCACCTCCATCAACTCTCTCCTCTTTGCCTGTTTGCCTGTAAACATGCTCAAGATTCTCCCAGGCTTTAAAAAGTGAAGAAAACAGTTCCTTGCAGTCTAGTTACTGTCTGATTCCCTTATTCCATTCACCGCTGGAATTCTTGAAGACTTGCACTCTGTCATTATTTCTACTTCTTCCTCATCCTTTTATTCCTTAATCCAGGATAATTAGGGCCCCTTCATCGCTATTTAAAATGCCTCTCTGAGGGTGACCAAGTACAGTGAGCTTTTCTCAGTTTTTCTTATGCTCTTGGAGCATTTGACAATGTTGGGGATACCCTCCTTTAAAGTGACTCTCTCAGTTGGTTTAGCATCTGATTCTGGATTTCCACTCAGGTCACGATCTGAGGATCATGAGATGGAGCCCTGCGTCGGGCCCTGCGCTCAGTGCATGGTGGGAAGGGGAGTCAGCTTGAGATGCTCTCTCTTTCTTCCCCTCTGCCCCACACCCCACTTGCACGTGCATGCTCTCTCTCTCTCAAATACATCAATGAAATCTTAAAAAAAATAATATAGTGCCTCTCACTTGGTTTTTATGATATAAAATGATCCTTTCTCTCTCCAACCATTTCATTATCTTTTTAACTTCCCCCCTTCCTCCCATCTTGTAGATGTCATTGTTTCCTAAAATCTCCCTCACCCCTGACTTCTCGAAGCTATTTGTCTACACGGATCTCTATTACATTATTATATTATTATATTATATTATTATTACATTATTATATCTGTGTTAGTCCCTAGAAATTTCCCCTTGAATATCTCTCTAATATATTTAGCCTGCTAAAAAATCTAATACATAGTGTCTCCCACCAAATCAGTTCTTCTTAAGCTCTTCCTGTTTCCTCTTCATACTACCACACTTCTCCAGGAGCCCAGACTTGAAACCTTGATGTTTTTCACCACAACTTCTCTCTGGTCCCCCTAATCCATTAGCAAATGCTTTCAATCATTCCTTGACAGTATCTTTCTGTATGTCCTTCCCTGCTATTATCATTCATTCATTCATTCATTCATTCATTCATTCATTCAGCAAATGTTTGCCAGTGCTACAGCGTGCCATTCTGCCAGCACAGTTTTGCCTCTGTCTGACCTCTGCCAGTTAATTCAAAGTTGAGCTGGGTATATATTCGGAATATTTTATTCTAATTTTGTCATCTCCGTGCTTGCAAACATTTAATGACTGTCCTTTGCCTACTGCAAAATACAGGATACTCTGTAGAGCCCTAAGGGATCCATGGAGTTCCTTAAAGACACCAAAGTATGTGAGCATAATGGGAGGAAGCCCTATAGCCTGACTAGCTTAACTACCATTTCATAACATTTTTTTTAAAGCAAAAAAAACCAAGTTTTAAAAATTAAAAAAAATTTTAAAGCTAAAAGCAGGTTTTCAAAAGAACTGTTTCAGGCTTAGCCTTATACTTAATGCCTTTTTTCGATCAAACCTTAAATGACTCTCCAGCCAGATATGCTGCTAGCCAACTACAGGCAGTGCACTTTTGAATCGAACGAGACTGTCAGCAATGGAAATCAAGCACACTAGCTTTCCACATCTCTACTCACACCGTTACCTCTTTTCTACAAAAGGTAGAATCTTCCCATGGCCTCATATTCTTATGTCGATTTCTATAAGCAACTTTTGAAAGCTAGTTCATATTTTAAAAAGAGCTTTTCTTTTTCCTAAACGTCTATGAACCTGGTTGCACGAATATTTCAGGCTCTTATTATAATATTTGCTTGATTCTGTTATTTGTATTCATGCCTTATATGGCCTGAAGGAGTTTTCGACTCCTTGCAGGCAATGAGGTTGTTCTAAACAACTTTCCATCTGCCACAATAGTTAACATAGTACCATACTGGCTCAGCAAACCTGTTTTCCTGGGGTCTTGCCCTGAAGGGTCTGTATGAGTTGCTGTCAAAAAAAGAAAAAAAAATCATACAGTCAAGTTTTTTTGTGAATATCCATGTAAAAGACATCAAGAGAAAGGAAAAGGAGAAACCATGAAAAATAAGGCCAAGTAAGGATAATACATAGAGGGGCAATTGAGTGGCTCAGTCTGTTAAGTGTCTGACTCTTGGCTTCTGCTCAGGTCCTGATCTCCGGGTCTGAGACTGGGACTCAGCATGGCATCTTCCTGCGATCTCCTTCTCCCTCTGCCCCTCTCACTCATTCTCTTTCTCTCTCCCTCTCTTCCTCTCTCTCTCTGAAATAAATAAATCTTAAGAAAAAAAAGAGAAAAAAATAATATGTAGAAAATCATACTTTCTTACTTAGTACGATCCAAGAAGGTAAAGAAATAAGTAATAATCCTTCTTCACTTGGTATTTAGTTCACTTTCTTTGCGTCTTAGCTTTGATGAAGTCACAAAGGAGACATGAACTTGACAATACCTCCAGTATCTCTGGAGATAGAAGGGTTGCCATGTTTATTGTATAGATAGGGAGACTCGGATCTTCAATGACTTAAACAGGGTATGTGGTATAGAAATACAGCATAAACTGTGAGATGCTAATTATAGGGTTTTGATTCCTGGCTTGTGACTCTTCACGTTTCATCACTCTCCCTAAATTTGCGATCTCTTTCTGTGCCTAGGAAAATCAAAACCGTCCATAGTATTATAATAGCTGCTTTAAAGCTCTCTTTATACACTCAGAACATCAAAGTTAGTGTTCTTTGAGCACTTATTGAGTGTGTATCATTTTGTACACACACAGCTCCCACTTTAACACAGAAAATCCACAAGGCCGATATTCTCAGCAGGTGCCATCAAGAACCCAGCTGAAGCAGGTGGCACAAAGAGCTAAGCACTGTCTTGCCAATCTTGAGTTCTCAGGGGATGCAAATGATTCTTTTAATCACTTTTTGCTGGCTTATCTCTTTTGCTGATGGAGGAGTGGCTAGTGTACCCATCTTATATCCATGTAGTGTGGCACTGTTAGCATCACTTGGCTTTTTTCCAAGCAGAACTTGTAGCTAATGACAAGCTATTGCTGAGAAAATGAATATTTTTCTGAATTCAGTTCCGCATGGGAACAGCTGACCAATTTCCATTGCTGTAATGTGGCTCTTTTGCTCTTGGTTGATTTTGAGTAATAGCTTCCCTTCTATAGAAAAAAGATTCTATTTGAAGTCCATTCAGAGATTTGGTTCAACAAACTGGACTACAGGTCTCAGAAAAAAAAATCTCTTTTGAACCTTCCAATAATAGACTTTCTCTTCTGTTATTTCTGGAACACTTTATCCTTCACAGCCAAGCATATGGATAGTTTTGTTGTTCGCTGTGTTCTGTGTTTGCCATTATGACCCACTTTTTCAACTTGAAGAACAGATAGAATAAAAGCTCTTTTTTATTTCTAATTAATTGTTTGAGTTCCACTTTCCCTCATCAGTGGGAAGTCCAATGTCTTCCTGAAAACTTCTTTTTCCCAATCTGGAAGACTGATTACTTGGTCTCTAAGGGTGTCAGTCTTATATCTGAATATCATGGAGAGAAAGATTGGAACCGTGGTCATCTGCGTGGTGCCACTTTCAAAAAACCGGTCCTGGGTAGATCTGTGGACCTCGCCAGGCCAAAAATCTTGCTCATGCTGCAATTATGTCGCATTTAACTTACTTATTACAGCAAGTGTGATAGCAAAATATTTAAATATTGGTAAAGCATAAGCATCAAACAATTAGAATGCATCCTAGCTCTAAACATCTGGTAGACCTAGTGTCCCAGCTGACTGTTGGTCCTGGGAAACAGGCCTTTTGAGTTCCTGTACCTGTGGTCAGCCCTGTTCTCAAAAAG
Organism: Spilogale gracilis; assembly: GCA_004023965.1. NCBI lineage: Eukaryota > Metazoa > Chordata > Mammalia > Carnivora > Mephitidae > Spilogale > Spilogale gracilis. Next base: position 36,042 of record PITA01012861.1, read on the forward strand.
TCCCTGCACAGTGTGGAAGTGGCTGGCACGAGAGGAGTTTCCAGCCTGGACCCCATGCTGCCCCAGAGCCAACACCCCACCAGAGCTCTGGAATATTGCCTTATAGTTCTTGACACTTTCTTTCTTCAGTGGATGTTATGTCAGGGATATTTTTGTTTTATTGACTTCAGGATGATTGAGAATATTGAGGTACAGAAGTGGAACTCCTTTCCTTCCAGAAGGCCCCTGCATTCGTTTCCTAGAGCTGCTATGGCAAAGTACCACAAACTGGGGTAAACAACTGGCATGCATTCTCTCACAGTTCTGGAAGCTGAAAGTCCAAAATCAAGGTGTTGGCATGCTCTCTCCAAAATCTGTGGAGAGGAGGCTTTCCTGGCCTCTTCCTAGCTTCTGGTTGGTTGTGAGATGCTAGACTTTGTTACTGCCTGTGTAAAATTTTTCTTGGGAGAAAAGAAACAAACCAAAGCCTATCATATTACTTTGGTTGACCAAAGAAATTAGTTACATGAGGGTAAGGACCATGTGCTCCCATGTCATATAGGGGCTGTTCTTTGCTTTTCTGTTCCAAAAAAATTGAGGAAAATTGACACAACTCTTGTTTTTAATTAAGAAAATTAAGATTTAGATAAGTGAAGTGGCTGTCCAGGTTACTCATATGGTAAGTGACAGAACTGTGATTAAGAATCTTCACATCTCCGTAGCTCTGGCCACCAGACCAAGCTGAATTCTGTCCATCTTTCAAGACTCAGCTCAGGACTCACAACTTTGAAGGCAGTATTTTTTTCCTTCCATTGATGGACCATTGATCTAGGAAAGTGAGAATAGAATGAGATCATAGAAGGCTTGAATGAGAGCCAGAGGAGTTTAAATCTTGTTTTTATCAGGCAGCAAAGACTTTTTTTTTTTTTTTTAAATTTGACAGAGAGAAACACAGCCAGAGAGGGAACACAAGCAGGGGGAGTGAGAGAGGGAGAAGCAGGCTTCCCGCCGAGCAGGGAGCCCGATGTGGGACTCGATCCCGGGTCTCCGGGATCATGACCTGAGCCGAAGGCAGTCGCTTAACCAACTGAGCCACCCAGGCGCCCCAGCAAAGACTTTTTTAAAAAGAAAAATGGCACAATCAGGATTGGACTTTTGGAAGATTAATCTGTAAGGTATATTCAAGTGTGATAGAGGAGAATTGGGGACCCAGCAAGAAAGCGGTAGGAAAGTCCAGGAGAGAGGAAACAGCATGAGACAAGGACACTGGCAGAAGGCAAAGATAGTACCAACATTTTGAGCCTTTAGAAGATAACACTTCTTTAAAAATATGGGACACAAAAGGGGCTCTTCTGGGAGGGAAGGTGAATTCAACACTAGAAATATGACACCTGGTTAGGTGTTCTAAGGGAGATGTCCCATTGATGGTATATGCCTTTTGAAATGAGAGGATTGATATTCTAAGTTTGGTCTTTCTTTAGAATGCAAAGCTGGTAACATGTGTCCTAATGACACGTGTACCCTTGTCAGATCTTTCTTGTGTTGGGATCTCTCCACTCATTGGTAACAGTTCACCAATTTCCAGGAGCTGGGCATTCAAAAATGACTGACAGCATCCTGATTTCAAATAATTATAGACCATCAGCTGGTACGAGGGCAATGACAGAGACAAAACAAGAAGTGGTGGAGATGGAGAGAAGGTGGTGGGACAAGAGGAGCCAGAGAGGCTTCCAGCGAGGCATCTCTGAACTAGATGGTAAAGGAGGGCTTGGAGTTGTGTTGGAAGAGAAATGAGTGAGGGTTTTCCCCAGGAGGGTCATAGCAAGAGCAAAAGCAGAGAAAGAAAAGGTATGGATCCCTTGTTAAGTGGGCCCACAAGGGTTCAGCACAGGGGATAGGGAGGAGGTGGAAAGGCCATTTTCACAATGAGAAACAAAACAAAACAAAACTGCTCCAGTCAGAGTGAGGAAGTGGGAGACCATGAAGGAGGAATTTCAATCTTAGAGAATATGAAGTTTTCTGGTTTGAAGGAACCATCAGAGACCATTTTGCTCCAGCCACCTCAATTTTTGGATGAATAAATAAAGTCCAGAAAGCGTAGATGGTTTGCTCAAGGTCATACAGATAAGCTGGGACTCAAGCTCCCAGATCAATGTCCTGGCCCCTGTTTCCTCAGTGAAGACTTGGAAAGCGGCTGCTCGAATATACACACAAGAGTGTCAAGGCTTTGGATTCCCACACTGGTTCTCCTTCCTCCACCGCAGAGCCCACTGCTCTGACTGGATCCCTCCAAAATTCCTGTGTTGACACTGAATCCCCAAAGTGTTGGTATTTGGAGGTGGGGCACTCGGGAGGTGGTTAGGACCTGAGGGAAGAGCCCTTGTGAATGGATTAGCCTCCTTACAGAGCATTCGGAGAGCTCCCTAGCCCCTTCTGCCACAGAAGGACACAGGGAGAAGACAGTCTTCCATGAACCAGGAAGTAGTTTCTCGTCAGACAAAAAATCTGCAGGTACCTTGACCTTAGACTTTTCAGCCTCCAGAATGGTGAGGAATAAATTTCTTTTGTTTATAAACCATCTGGTCTAGGTATTGTGAGAACAGTTGGAACAAACGAGCACAGTCCCAGAGGTGAAGCAGCTGTGCTGTCGTCATGGCGGTGACGTGACTGACAGGAGGCCAAGAGAAAGACTTTGACCCACTGTGGTTCAGGGTGTGCAGAACATGATTAGTTGGCGTGCTGGGAGCCTTCCAGCGTGCCATCAGAGGAAAAGGCCATGACCCAGGGTCTAGAATCATCTAGGAGGATGAGAAAGTGTTCCAGAGGCAGAAGAGAGTGGGGAATGGGTGGAACATGCTGACCATGAGGGCTCCCCAAGAGCAGTTTTTGTGGTTTTTTTAAAAAAATATTTTATTTATTTGACAGAGAGAAACACAGCCAGAGAGGGAACACAAGCAGGGGGAGTGAGAGAGGGAGAAGCAGGCTTCCGGCCGAGCAGGAAGCCCGATGTGGGGCTCGATCCCCGGTCTCCAGGATCATGACCTGAGCCGAAGGCAGTCGCCTAACCAACTGAGCCACCCAGGCACCCCGGACCAAGAGAATCTTAAACAGGCCCCACACCAGCACACCCTGAGCTCATGCATGACCTGAGCTGAAATCAAGGGTTAGATGCTTAACTGACTGAGCCACCAGGCGCCTATATCCTCATTTTATTTTATTTTTATTTGTTTAGGTTTTTATTCAGATTCCAGTTAGTTAACACATAGTAAGTTGTCCTCATTTTATAGATGAGGAAATTGAGGCACAGAAAGTTAAATACCCAAAGTCCTGTAGCTGATGAGTGGTAAAGGCAGAGTTTGAGCTCCATCTGGCCCCAGGGTCCAATTTGGGAACTACTAGGCATTACATCCTCCACAAAAGGGGGCAGCAGTGTAAGAGGAACTGGAGTCATGGCCCCTTCCAGCCCTGAAGTTATGGTAGAGTGTGGTTTCTATAAAACTTCTCTTTGAAAAAATGTATCTTTCTCAAACCTGAGGGTTTGCATCCCATCTCTGCTGCTGGGAGCTTAGTTACTTAGGATAAATTACTTAACCTTACTGAGCCGACCTTTGCTTTTTATAGAGATGCTGTAATGAAAGTAATAATCAAGGTACCAATTTTAGCAGAGCATCCAGGGTGTTCCTATTAAAACATAAATCATATCCTGTCATCACTCGGCTCAAAACCATTCAGTAGCTTCTGAACTTACGGTAAGAACTGGTTTTTTACCATGGCCTGCAAGACCCTGGACCATCTGGTCTTTGAACTCACCTGCTGTTCCTGGCTCCCTCCCTCCCTAGCTCCAGGGACAGTCGGGGCTCCTGCTGTTCCTTGAAGACATCAGGCACACCTGAGCCCTAGATATCTTAGTTCACTCCCTCACTTCCCCTATTTGTTGATCAAAACTCTCCGTGAAGGCTTCTCTCTCCCTTACATAAAATTGTCTGTTCTGTTTGCTTCTCCACTGCTCCCGTTCCCTGTTGCTGTGTAACAAATCTCCCCCATAACTTAATGGGCTAAAACGTCAACAAACATTTTATTTCTCATGGTCCCTGAGGATCAGGAATTCTGCAAGGGCTCTGCTAGGGGGTTTCTGGCTCCTGGCTCTCGCTCATCTGCTCATAGTCACATGGTGGTTGGAACTGGAAGAATGCATGTTTCAAGCAGCTGGGGCTGCCAGGTCTCTCTCTCTCTCCGCTGTCTCGGATCCCTGCAGGTGAACTCTCCATGGGGACTCACAGCATGGGGGCCTCGGGGCAGCTTGTGGCACCTAGGTTGAAGCTTTACAGGGGAGCATTGCAGCAGGTGAGGGGGGAGCTACAGCTCATACAAGCTCATACAAGCCATATATTTTGTTGGTTGAAGTAAAAAACTGTCTCATTTCAAGGAAGGGAAACAAAGAACCCACCTGTTAATTGGAGAAAGGTCAAAGCAAATTGTAACAAGGACCCAGGGCCTGGGAGATACTGTTGCTGCCTTATATGAACAATTCAACCTCCTGCACCTCCTTCAATCGTCCTCACCTCACGTGCCCCTTACTTGACATTTCTTTTCTTTAAAAAAGAAAGAAGAAAAAAAAGATTTAATTAATTAATTTGTTTATTTATTAATTTATTTATTGAGAGAGTGTATGCATGAGCAGGGGGAAGGGTGGAGGGGTGGGAGGAACCAGGGGAGAAGGAGAGTAGACTCTGCTCTGAGTGCAGGGCTTCCTCATCCATGACCCTGAGATCATAGCTTGAGCTGAAACCGAGAGCTTAACCTACCGAGCTGCTAACATTTATTTTCTGTGTTCTGTCTTCCTGCACTAAAATGTCAGCCTGATTTTTTCACTGCTGTGTTTCCAGGGCCTAGAACAGAGCCTGAGACATGGTATTCAATAAGTACTTGTCGAATGAGTGAATTATGTCTCTTAATCCTAACTACAGGTCTCAAAGTTAGATATTCATATAACCATCTTACAGATAAGGAAAGTGAGGCACAGGAAGGTTTGGTAACTTATGCAGGGTCCTCAGCTGCAGAGTGCAAGGACTTCGATGTGTGTCAGCAGCCCCTCTCTGGACTCCCCTTTGCTCAGTACCCCAGTCCTGCGAAGAGACACATGCTGTTCCTTGCAGACCACACTTCAATTTTTACCCAGTCGGTTGCACCTAAGCCAAGAGAAAAGCAATTACACTTGAAATCCTCTTCCAGCAGCTATTTCTGAGCATGTTCAGAGGTAACCAGCACATTTTGCATTCAGATTTTATTTCTGGTTTGCTGCGGGAAGGCAATTAAATGAAAGGTTACGCAGCTTTTTTAAATGGCCAACTCAAACTTTTGGCTTATTTTTGCTCTGCTGTCTTTATAGGCATTTTACCAATATTTATCTCTACCTCCCTCCGGGAGCCCTCCGCTCTGTGATATTTGAAATAACAAAGCCTCTCCTTTGTGGGCCCTTTAAAAGGTTCCTGGTAAAACTGCACCATTAACATTCACAGTCCCTCATTTATGAGGCCGGATTGCACTTATTTCCATATTCCTCACTGTTTTGCCGATGAGGGTTTCATATAATAGTGTTTGAAGGCTAAAGGCTTCAAAGCAAATTCTTTACCATTTTTATCTTGAAAAATATTCAATATTTGTATAATTAAAGTGAAGTCTTCCTAGAAAAAATGACAACTCAAATAATCTTAAATGTACCTCCAAGAAAGAAGCTGTCAAAATGACATTTAGCTGTACGGTCACATCCTCCAAGGCGGCTGCTTCTCCTCCTGATTTCTTGTAATCTTTGAAGGTTATGTCACGGCTGACTTTAGATCACTTTTTAAATTATTACAGTCTTCCCTTCCCTGTGAGTTCTGAGGGTGAGAAGCTCTAGTTTCCTTTTGCTCCATATTTTGTCTCTGGCGTTGTTACCAGCCTTTTAAAACAAAAGGCAAAATAATAAAATCTTCCTTGACCTAGGTTTTGCCCCTAGTTACTATCCTAATAAAATCTTCCTTGACCCAGGTTTTGCCCCTAGTTACTATCCTATCCTAAGAAATGCATCTTTTCCTCTGTACCAAAGATTTTCAGTCAATCTGCATACCTTCTGTCTGCATTTTCTCATCTCCTAAACACATGGCAAAGATTTGACAGTGACCTCCAAGCTCATTAGCAATTAATCTAAGGGAATTTCTCAGGTCCTTTTTTTTATTGACTAACCCATCTGCCTCTCTGGTTTTCACTTCACACTCCTCATTTGAGGTCCTACTCGGTGTTTCATCTAGGTCATCTTCAGAGTAGCTCAGGAATTGGTATCATAATTCATACATCCTTCTGCCTGGGGCTGGCAAGGACATTCAGGGAGAAGAGGAAGAAGAAGGAGTTCAGGTCAGGGCTGGGGAAATGGATCCATCTGGTGGCTGGGGGTGGGGTGGGGTGGGGATGGGGGTGGGGAACCTCACAGATTTACACGTGGTGTTCAAAGGGGCTTGGAGAACTTGTGCTTGGTCTGGGCCAAAACTGTTCTTGGGGTCCAATCCAGTGGTCAGTAGGGATTTCCAGGCAACACTTCTACTCATTCAATGAGAATTTACCAAGTGTCAATCCTGTGTTAGGCATTATGCGAGGCATAGGAGATGCCAAGATAAGTGAACACAGTAGCTTTCTGTTGCTCACTAGGGAAGCAGACAGAAAAGTAAACCCATAAGTACGTAAAGAATACCTAGAAGAGTAGAGTTCAGCAATGGTGTTCCTATCGGTGGTCCTGGAAACAAATGTCATTGACTTTGTTTCATCAATTGCTCTTTCAGGAGTTTGCTATGGGATGTACTAGGTGTTATACTGGAGAAGCATGATCCTGATTGCTTTTCACAATTAGGCACATGAATATATAAGATGTTTTGGTATTTTCATAAATAGCTATTAAGAGCCACTAGAAACCTAGAAGCTCTTAAAACTTTGTCATACTACTTCCTCTAGGATCTTGCATTTTGCACCTTCTTTACCCACGCAAATGCCTGTTTTCTTCATTGCTTAATCTGTTTAAACCTCACATGCCTCCACCATCTCTTATTTAGTCCCATTCATTAATTCTCCTGTCGCAAATGAAATAAAAATGACACTGTCTAACCAAGGAGAGTAGATTTTCAACAGGCAGTATTCACAAAGGAGGAAGGAGTCAAGACAGGTATGGTGAACAAAATAAGCTAATAATGTTATAGTGTAACACTTTCAGCCATACATTTCGGAAAATTTAAGACCTGGGGCCCCTGGGTGGCTCAGTTGGTTAAGCGACTGCCTTCGGCTCAGGTCATGATCCCGGAGACCCGGGATCGAGTCCCACATCGGGCTCCCTGCTTGGCGGGAAGCCTGCTTCTCCCTCTCTCACTCCCCCTGCTTGTGTTCCCTCTCTGGCTGTGTTTCTCTCTGTCAAAAAATTTTTAAAAATCTTAAAAAAAAAAGAAAGAAAGAATATTTAAGACCTTAAGAGAGATGTCTGCAAAGGAAGAAGTAAAAACTTTAAGAGATGATGTAGACGATAACAAGAACAGTGAATTTTTCATTTTATGAGATGTGGTCAAAGCTTGCTTATTGCCAAATTCATCACCATAAATGCTTTCTATTATTTAAAGCATAGGTTTTAGGTTTAGTTAGACCTGATCCAAATCCCTAGGGGGCCACTTGCTGAGTGACCTTCAATGACCTTGCCTCTCTCAGCATCTGTTTCTGCATAGGCAAGGTGGAATACTGACGGCTTGCGGTGAGGAACTTACAAAGGATGTCAAGAATAGCATCTGGTAGGGAGTAGGTACTTGATAAGTCATAGCCACAAGTGAAGATTTATTTAAGAGTTCTAGTTTTGTCCTACAACTATTCAATGAATTTTTTGAAAAAGAACACATACATTTTCTTAGTGATTCAGGAGCTTTGAAATGATCTCAATGTGTCATACCTGTCTTCATCTAAGAAATGCATCTTTGTTCACTTCTTTTGACTTGCTATGAGTCTTTCTGGCAATTTTTAATTAAGTCCTCACAGATTTTAGATCATTGGCTGTGTGGTTTGCAAATTATTTGCGAAAATGATATTCTTGCTTCCTTTGGGGGAATTTCCTCCGTGGAAATACACAGCATCCAATTTGATGTGCAACAATTTTAGATGTTGGAAAAAGGACTTTAATTTGAGAAGGGGTCCGTTTGGATTGTTTAGAGTCTACGAACTGAAACCGCTTTGTTCTGTTTTTCTGGCTTCTGGGAGAGGAGGAGATATGAATTCAATTAGCACCTTGGCGTTTGCTTTATCCTTCATTTCAGTAGGGGAGACGCTTCTATGCGCAGTGGTGTCAGGTTACATCAAAAGAAGGGGAAACAGTTTCTTGGTTTCTAATTTTCTACCAAAAAGGAAAGGCACCCATTTTGTTCTGCTCTGATTAGTATGGGAGCTAGTGCACGACTCTGAGGGCAGGCAGATGCTTCAAAGGTGCTTGTAGCAGAGATCTTTATTAATTTCCGGGCAGAATTTTTGCTTCTGCTGTGTCTAGGCTGAAGGTAGGGCCCGGGAAGACACGCAGTGCAGAGTGCTAACCAGCCTAAGCTAGGTGTTACCAAGAACAAGTCACGATGGTGAGAAAATGGCATGGTCACAGTGTCCCACTTCCTTCTCCATCAGAAACACAACGTTCATTATTTTATTTAGGGATTTAAAAAATTATTTTAAAGTCAGTAACAAGTCTAATTATAAAGACATTTGCTGTGAAGGTGCTAGGATTAAGGATAGTTTGCCAGCCCCTCTTTCAGAGGAAGCCAGAATGGAATCATGTAAAATGTCCACTCTGCCACCAAGTCCTGCTTTTCTAATGAGGAAACAGAGGCCCACGTGGCAAACTAACGACTAATTAGCACTCTGGTCCTTTTATTAAGCACCGAAATCTTGATCCAGTCATGAATTTGTCTGGTAAAAGGAGCTTTCCAAACTAACTGGTTCTCACTGGTTCTCTTCTACACATACCCGGAGGGGACTTCACCTCCACTGCTTAGAGACCAAAGCTTAACCTGTTCTACAGGACATTCTGCAGCTAATGTCCCAGCAGTGCTAGAACGCCTGAGCTCCAGCAAGCTGCCTGGATGGTCAGTCCATTTAATTTCACTGAGCCCTTCGTTCTAGTTAACTGAGCATCTACTTTGTAGAAGGCACTGTGGAGGTTCATAGATGAGAGAAATACTAAGAGTCTACCCTAGCCTATAAAACAGCATTTTGGGAAATGTTTAAAGCGTAGCTAAGCCCCAGGGCTTCCTTTAGGCTCGAAGTCACAGGCTCAATGCCTGCAGAGACCCAGCTGAGGACAGAAAGGAGTGATTTGGGCTGGATGTGAAACCATTTGGGGTGGGTGGGTGGGGGCTGTGGGCTGTCTCCAGCTGGAGAGTGCTCTCCTGTTTTAAAAGGGCAGCTGCTACTCATTCCCGGCCAATTGTGTTCCCATGCAGAAAGACAGGACCAGTCTGGAGATTTCTCAGGAAAAGCCAGAAATCTCAATTTTTGGGTAAAATCCCTGGAAAGGACTATGCAGGCCAAATGGACCCAGCTCAGTTTGCTGTCTCTGCTTAGCCGTGTCCAGAGCCGTCCCCGAGAGCATGGTGCAATGCCCTACGTCATCATTCTTTTTCATCCCCTGCCATACCTTTCTATCTCCTGCCTGGCTGTAACCTTTCTTCTCTCCCAGCCCCCTCTGGCTCAGGTCCAGGTTCAACGAATGTTCCAAAGGAACACTGAACGTCCATCATGAGCTCAGTATATACAACTTTGAGCAACACTACTAGAGTAAGCACCTCCCTGTAGATGTGTAATTTTTTTAAAAAAACAACAACACTGTATTTATGATTTTCTTCTTTCAGGGAAGAGCTGTATCCGTTTGGTAAGCACTTCGAGGCTGACATGGCTCAGGGCTGTATGAGGATGCACAGTAGAGAACTCCAGTCTGCAATGAGTGGAAACAGCATCAAATGCCAGGTGAAAGTCACTGCCACAAGCATTACATTAATGTTAAAGCTGGGTTAAAAAATTCTAAAGGGAAAAAAAATTCTAAACGGACCAACGGACCAACCATTAAAAGACCTGCATGTGACCCATCTATCTTTCTCTCTTTCTCTCTCTCTCTTTTTTAAAGTTGTTATGTATTTAGGGGCGCCTACGTGGCTCAGATGGTTAAGTGCTTCCTCTAGCTCAGGTGATGATCTCCTGGTCCTGGGATCAAACCCCAAGAGTTCCATATCTGGCTTCTGGCTCTTTTTAAAATCTTTAAAAAAAAAGAAAAAAGATTGTGTTTATTTATTTGACAGAGAAAGAGAGAGAGCACAAGTCGGGGGGAGCAGTAGGCAGAGGGGAAGGGAGAAGCAGGCTCTCTGCCTAACAAGGAGCCCAGTGCAGGCTCAATGCAGAGCCAGGGCTTGATCCCAGGACCCTGGCAGATGTTCAACTGACTGAGCTGCCCAGGCACCCCTTTCTCTCCTTCTCTTAAAGAGGTAATGTGAATATCAGAACAATAAATGCCAACAGATAGTGTCTGCCATATTTAAAACACTACCTACAGGGGCGCCTGGGTGGCTCAGTTGGGAAGTGACTGCCTTCGGCTCAGGTCATGATCCCAGAGTCCCAGGATCGAGTCCCGCATCGGGCCCCCTGCTCGGTGGGAAGCCTGCTTCTCCCTCTCTCGCTCCCCCTGCTTGTGTTCCCTCTCTAGCTGTGTTTCTGTCAAATAAATACATAAAATCTTAAAGAATAATAATAATAAAACACTGCCTATGATGCAGGCATCTGGGGCTGAAGGTTCAGAATGTCAGCTGAGGGGAGCACATGAGGAGTTAATAAGAGATGGGAAACAGAAGGAATGAATGGGATCTGAGGAGAATGTTCGAGTTACCTCCAAGTAGAGTCTAGAAAAAGAAAGGAGCAGACCATCAGAGAACATGGCGTGGAAGAGCAGAATTGAGCGTTATCGGAGGCCATGACTCTGGAATACAAAATAGGAAGGTCAGAAGTCAGTAGGGGATGATAGACAACAATGAGCTGAGAAGGGGCTCGGGGTTATGCTGTAAATATATGTGCGCATGTGTAGTATTATACTGGAAAATGGCTAACCACTGGCCCTCCTGGGGTGGGAGTGGTGCCTTGATTTGTGGTATTTCTTATCATGTGGTACAAATATTCCTACAGTGACTAGTTTCAAGCTGTCAACGTGAAGGCACTGAAAGCAGAGCCGGGAAGAGATGTGTACGGTCGGGCCTCTGCAAGGTGGAAGGGAAGGAAGGGGACAAAACAAGGTCCAAGGAAACTCGGGATCTTGGGGTGCCTCAGCGATGAGGGCTAATGAAGTCTAAAGAGCAGCTCGAGTAGAGTGGTGGCAGAGCTTCTGAAGCCAGAGAGGTGCACACAGACATTAGAAGGACCCCTCCAGCTAGGAGGGTGACCATGGAGAAGCGGGTGGAGGATGGAGTTCATGATCTAGGTCCCAAAGCCAAAGAGGGCGGTGTGACATTGTGCTCAAGGTCAGTGGATGTCAGAGGCTGATGTCATGGGATGTCATGCGCCATTGTCCATTGCCAGTCTTGGAGCATCTTCTATGGGCATGATGCTGGGTGGGCTCTAAAGCCATATAAGAGAACACTCCTATCCATTTAGTAGGGAAATGAGGCCTGGACACAGGAAACATAGTGTCATGTGACTGGCACAGGTTAGGATGCTATAGATTAAAAGATGAGGCTCTTAATATTAATAATAGGTACCACTTATTTGAGCCCTTACAATGTGCCCAGTACTGTGTTAGCTACTTTCCCTGCATTCCTTTTAAACTTCAGAACACCAACCCATTTAACAGATGAGGAAATGGAGTCAGAGATTTTAAATAACTTATCCAAGTTCACACATCTGGCAAGTGGCAGTCAGGCTTGAAACCCACATGTCTCTAATGCCAAAAAGCCTGTCCCCCGACCACTGTGCATACTCGCCCGCCCCCGACCCCTTAAAGGAAAGGCTCTGTTGGAGATGAAAGAGAGTGTAATAGGAGATTTAGAGTTTCTTTTTTAAAAAATTACTCAGCTTGCATATTCCTAAAGAGTCAATTCATGTTAAGAAATTATTTCCCTTGTGCTCGCATGTGACATGTATTTTTAGGATCTGCTGTTAGCAAGTGTATTTTTGTGTGATTGAGTGGGAGAGTGGGAAAGTTTTGCAGAGCTGTTTAAACCAGAATGCAGGGGGCACAGCAGAGACTTTAAAATCCCTGTCATCTAACGTCTTGGAAAAACCACAAAGAGACGTGTTCTCAATTTATTATTCTATGTACACCCCCAGATGAATGACTAGTTAAAGGTATTATTAAAGCATTTTAAATGACCCACTTCCAGCAGCGAACAAAATCACTTACTATGCCAAGCCAACTGGCGTTTCTGAGATGATAAAACCACAAAGTGAGGAAAACGTGAAAACTGCTAAGGCAAAATTGATACACAGTAATGGAGAAGGATAAAAACTGAGCTTTATTGTCTGCATAGGCAGATGGCTGACCACTAGGTGGGCCTCAGTGTAACGTCCAGGGTAATTGGCTGCTGGGGTTTTTCTGGCGAGCAGCTTCAGACTTCAGCCTGGTACACAAAATCCTGTCACAGTCTTTCCTATGACATGCTCTCTGCCCTCTCCTCACGACCAGATCTGACGGTTGATCCGAGCCGGGAATCGCAAACAGAAAGTTACCTTTATCTTCGAATGCTTTTCTGGAAATAACGACATGAAACGTAATTAAGGACCGGATTTCCTATCCGCCATTCTTTTCTGCGTGTACAATTATCCCCAGATATAAAATTGCCTGCTTTGATAATTATACCCTCCAAATGAGGGGCAAGTGGCTAATTATGCCCACATGTGGCCGACTGCACTCTCCATTAGCCAATTATGTGCACAATTTTGTGCACATAAATAATTGTACTCATGGAAAATAGCCGTCCTCCTTTCAAGCGCTCCTGCTTTGAGCGGCTGATGGAGTGATTGTCAGACTGGAAGCATGCTCGTTGGGAGTGAAAGAGTATCAGACACCAGGAAACGCCCAAGTGACCAGAGCTTGCAGGTGGGCACTGAGGCAAACGGACAGTAGGAGTCCGGGAGAGCGGGAGGGACCACGGGACGGAAGGGCGAGCCTGTCGGTGAGGAAGGTGCCTCCGAGGTTGGCTGGGTGGCTCATGTGTGGTGACCTTGGGCAAGTCATTAACCTTCCCTCGGTTCTATGGTTGTGCATACACAATGAGGATGGTAATAATGCCCACGTCCCAGCTCTGTTATAGGACGGATCTGACAATTCAAAAGGATTTGCTGTCTACTTTGGGTAAAAGCGCTCCGTAGCAAGAAGCATTGTGATGTGGGTCAGCACATTTCCAACTGCCAAGGAGAGGTAATGACCATCTTCAGCAAAGCAGGACCTCTGGCTTAGAGGGGAAGGAGGTGTGATAAAGACAGGAAGCCTGATCTCGCAGGGCACTGATGAGATAGCAGAGAATGACATGTAGTCATATAGAATTCATTCATTCACTCATCCATTCATTCATTCACTCACTTCTTCAACAGACAAGAGTCACCCTTTCACATGGAACTGCTCTGATTAGTAAATGAGGGGAACTTTTGCTTCATGCCCAGGAACTCAGGCATGGGTTTTCACAGCTTGAATGACAGGCAAACTCAATGCCAGTGAATGTTGTGAGGCAGGATCACTTTTAACAACCCAAGAACTGTGGTTCTGATGCTAGTCTAACGAGTAGTAGATGCGACAGTGCCACGGGGAAGGCCAAGAGGCAAGAAGGCAGCTCTGCCACCGGCTTGTCCCCCCATCTTCCCTTTCACACACAGTAAAAGGAAGTATTCTGCCTCATGGGGGAAAGGAAAAAAATTCACAGAGGCAAAAATGCTAAATTAATTTTGAAAGAAGAGGTGTTCACCTTATGGGTGGGACATGGGGGTATGTGGTCATATTTTGGAAAACTGAGGCATAACATAGCCTGTCTAGAGTTAAATGTGTGGACTCTGACCCGGACTCTGCACGGGTTTGAATCCCAACTGTGTGACAGTGAGCAAGTTACTTAGCCTCTCCGTGTTTCTGTCCACTCTTATAAAATGGGGATTCTAATAGACTTGTCATAAAGTTGTGTAAGGGTCTAGTTAATGCATATATAAATAGAAGTATTTAGAACAACGGCTAACACAGAGGAAGCACTATCTGCCATTATTTTAATTACTAGACTAAAAATAGACCACAAAGTCCATCTAAGAAAAGCAACACTAGTGGTTGGTTCTCAATCTCAGTATATCTAAAAAAATCACGTGCATGACTTAGCAAATGAAGCAAACTCCTGGGTTCCATGCCCAGAGATTCTCCTTCACTCGGTTGGGCTAGAGCCCAGGCATCTTCACTTCAAAGAAGCACGTCCCCAGTCCTACCCCATGTGATTCTGATGCAAGTGACCTGCGGACCAGGCTTTCAGAAGTAGAATCACACAGAAGTGGCCCTGACCACGGTCCATTTCTTACCTGGCATATCTAACATGAGAGAAGAAGGAGAGTCTAAGGGCTTGTGCCGAAGGTCTTTCTCTAGGATTTCTGCTTCCAAGAGCCTCCTCGGGAATAGGCAGTGAGAACCCAGAGTGGCAAGGGCAAGTCTCCCACGGAGCGGCGCTGTGTGTGCGCTGTGTGGTCTGATGGGCACGCTAGGCAGCTGCCTTCTCTAACTCTTCTGTGTATTCAGGAGATAGGGTTTTTTTTTTTAAAAAAAATTTTTATGATGAGATGAATCTCATGTCTCTTAATTCTGTAAATGAGGAAACCAAATCGTAAATATCTGCTCTTAGGCGAACAAGCCACATGCTCTCAGCTCCAGGTGATTCCTAGGAGTGGGAATGAAGGTGGACTTGCCCACAGAGAAAAATATTGACCGGTGTCTGGAGGCTCCGCATTTGCCAGAAAGGACTGGTTGTGCCTGCGGGACGTCAATGCTTAAGGTAAGGAACGCTGTAGTGGTAGCAAAAGTGAAAAGGCACCCATGGCATAGCAGTTATCACACAGTCCTCTCCCTGGGCAGTGAGTGGCTGGCTGGCTGGCCTCCAACCCCAGGGTCCGGATGCCGAAGCAATTGTAGACAAGATCCCAGGCCTATGAGACACTTTCCAGAATACGTTGTTGGCATAAAAAGAAATATTGATTCATGATAATAAAAATGTTGTACTTAAATACTACCTTTCCCCCAAGAAAGAAATTTGCTTTCCCCATATCTGCATATTGAATCTTCACGAAGACATGTTTCCCTAAAATCCCACTAGTGCCAGAATGTGTGTTGTACTTCGTGAAGTGTTCGTACAGATCTCATAGACCGGGTCAGGAGTCGTAGATAGTAAAGGTCATCTGCTCCCTGCCTGAAGCCTGAACCCTCTGCGTCACAGCCCTAAGGACAGACTCTCCCCTCCGCTGGAGGGCAGATTGAGTGGCGAGTTGTCCCCAGCTCTGCGCTAGCTGACATTCTCATTCTGGGCTTCCAGGTGAGAACATCAGAGGCATGCTTATCTGGAAAGAGCCAGGCAGGCTGGAGGGAGGGACTGAATCTAACAAGACGATATGTGGTAAGGATAATCGTGAAGCTGAACTCCAGGTCAGAGGGACTGAGCACCACATTTTTGAGAGCGGTGGCAGTGAGCGTTGGTGGCCGGGCACTTCCTTGTCTGCGAGAGTGGCCCATTCCATCCTGATGGCTCGAACCGTGGGGCAGTTCTTCCCCACATGGCGCTCATGCACCTGCAATCCATTCTTGCCATGGTGCTTGCTCGCCCAGCTTCCCCATCTCTCCCTTAGTGTCCCCCTTCTGTTTTACCCCCCGCCTCCTGACTAATGAGTGCCAGCCACCCTAGGGCCTTTTCTCTGGTCCTTAATGGACCAAACTCATTCCTGCCTCCAAGTCCTTACGCCTGCTGTCCTACCTCTTAGCAAAGCTGCCTCCTTCCTAGGCTTCAGGACTCCCCTCAGACGTCTCCTCGCCCAGTGTTGAGCCCCTCCACACCGTTCCTCTCACTCTCTGTACACTGTTAACTGCCTTCTAGCACTCACCAACGTTTATATTTATTTAAAAATATAGCTATTTGTACACTCTCTCTCCCGTCCCCCTCCCTCACAGTAAGTCTTCATAAGCCAGTAGATTAAAATCAGTTAATAGATATCAGACCTGTTCCTCCAGATGGTTGTATGTCATTTCAGTCCATCCTCAGTGGATGAATTTGTTTTAATTGTATTAGGCATGAAGAGAGCAAGGGTGTTTGTTTACCATTCTTGCCTAGGGATGTATCCTAAAAAGATTTAAAGTAGACATTTTAGGGGCAAGTATGTGTGGTGACGAGGTGATCTTCTACGCCTAAATATCCTTCCAGCTCACTGTCTCGGTGGGGACATGTCGGGCGTCAGGTCCCCTTCAGACCGTGTGGTCTCTGGAGCCATGGCTCTCCAGGGCTAGCAGGCATCACTGGACCCAGCCAGCCACCTGGAAGGCCGGTGGCACAGCACCGGGTCAGTGAGACCTGGTTCGTGGGCCGGAGCTGTCAGAGGTCAAGGGGGTGGGTTGCTGCTGCTGTGAAAACCTTCCCGAGCCTGCCAAGTGGCCGCCAGACAGCCTTAATGACTGCTGATTTAAGTTTGGACAGAGCAGTCCCTCGGGCCAATACTGTGCTGTATCATCCTCTCTGGAAAGTGCTCTCTAAGTAACTGCCCAGGAGACTGAGGAAATAAAATGCTCACAACAGAGAGCCTGACTTCTCATAACACGGCGTTTAGGTCTAGAACAGGAGAGCGTGCTTAAATTTTCTGTATTCATTGCAGAGAACACTCATTTATTCCCTCCCTTCCCCTCACACCTGCCTGCCTCTGTCTCTCCATCACACACACGTGCACGCACACACACACGCATACACACACGGGCACACACACAGACTCACTGCCAACAGTAATAGAGTTGCTTCTTTACCTCTTGGAAAGAAACTTCGTTTTGATGAAGACTGTGCTGAGTAGCCCAGCCCTTAATTGGGAGACAGTGCTTTATGCCGTTTTCTTCGCACAGCTGAAGGGCCTGGTGGAAGCCGTCCTGTAAACGGAATAAGGTAGAGAGATTCCTGCCGAAGATTGCCAAAACTGCTGTCTTCTCTCCTCTCGCCCATGCTCTCGGCTTCTGAGGGAGGGAGGAAGGGGCAGGGGCAATGAGCACGTGCGGGCAGGGCCCCCTAAAGGAAAGATGGGGGAGGAAATGTATGTGGAGGTCAGGTGGTCGACAGAATGATTCTACCCCTGGATAACTGCTTTACCCCTTTGGTAACTGCTCGGAAGTCACTTGGCAGACAGTCACAAAGAACCTGATTACAGGGACTAGAGGAAACTCTTAAGACTGAGGCATTTATTTATTTCTGCACAGACACTTGAGAATGTACCCTGCACCGCGGTCCATATTCTTGCTCTGACAACGCCATAGACAAGGCCTACAAATCATGGCCCTCCTGCTGGGATGATGATGGAAGGTGAGCTCTCCTAAGGATTCACTGTGTGCCATGGGCTGATCAAAGCGTTTTACTATATAATCACATCCAGTCCTCAGAGTTATCAGAAGGGAGCAAAAACCAACGACAGCGTCCAGGATTAGCTACCCTCCTTGGGCAATTACTATAAACATAGTAATTGTGTTTTCTTCTCCAAATCCAATGTATTGCTTCTATTGCTGAGATATTCACTGTAGAAAAGACAAGTAATAGTAATGATGTAAAAGGGTGCTGGTCAAGACAGCATCCAACCGTGGTGCTCACCGAAGACTGAATCCAAAACTCCAGCTTCTCGACCATCCCATGAAGAAAATCACCTGGTTCGAGGACAAGACAGGTAAATGGCTACCCTTCATTATGTAAATGAGCAGCCTTCAAGAGAAGGGTAAAGAGATCTTTGTATTTTCTGGGATTCAAAAATCTGCCTCATTCTTTGAGTAAAAGGTGGTAGGTAGAAGATAAAGGGAGCCCAATGTATCTGGTTCTGTAAGGTGGCAGACCCCGAAATGAGAGCCACACTTGGAGCCCAGATGCCCCCCGCTCCATTCAGGAGCTGCCAGAGCTCATCACGAAGAGCTGTAACTTTGGAGCAACTGCAGCACACCCTTGGCTAAGGTTGGCCCCCACAGACAGGGCTCTCATCCTGTAGGAACCCATGGCATGTGCGCTTTCCTCTAGGCTAGAAAAGGGATGATTGGACTAGTAAAAAAGTATCATGAAAGGGACTGCAACATCTTGTGGAAATGGTGATGTAATAGCCTCCGTTTCCATTTGGCGTTGGAAGAAAATGGACCCATCTTTGCGCTCAGCAAACAAAGCCTTGGGAGGAGGAAACTTCACAGAGGCGTACACTGTACTTTCTGGGGTGTTGATGAGGGGGAGAGACAGGGCGAGTGCTGCTTCAGGCAGTCATGCGGGAACTGGGCTGATCGCACACCTGCCATTTTTAACATTTGGTTTCCAAGGTAATCGAAGTCTCTACTGCAGCCCCCATGAAGGAGGATGGCTTGGAGGAGCACCGATGGGCATTTTTATGGGCCACACTTGAAATGTGCATATACCATTTCTGATCACACTTGACTAGAACGGGGGCTGAGAAATAGAGCCCCAGGAAGCAGATTTTATGGACACCTAGCAGTTTCTGCCAGCTAAGACAAGGGAGATCCAAAGCTATTTATTAGAAAAATATAATAAAAAACAGTGATCGCTAACATTTATTCAAAACTGATTCTACACCCAGTAGCACTCTGAGCGTTTTCATGGATCGACCCCTTTAACCCCGACATTGGCCCTGTGAAGTCAGTGCTGTTATTATCCACATTTAATAGATAAGGAAAGTGAAGTCCAGAGGGGTTTGAGTAGAGAAGTGGTCATAATTGTGCCCTCAGGCTTGGAGCCGTTCCCAGAACTATCACCTGGAATCTGATGTGAGAAATCCTTGAACAAGGTGGGAACAAGGAGTAGAAGGGCACTGAGACTCAGTTGCCCAGTTGGGGATGGATAGATGAATGGGCTAGGATTGAAGTTTGATAAAGAAGCTGAGGCTTGAGAACTTTTGTGGAGCCTTAAAGGGTGAGAGGGACTTCCCTGGAGAAACTGGGGGGTGCGGCTAGCAGGAGGCAGAGGAAACTATATCACCACCACAGACAGGCTGGAGGTACTAAAGCATGTTTAGGGTGTTAAACGATAATTCTTTTAAAGGTAAAGTCATGACCTCATGCAACTATGAAATGAACACATGTCAAATATTTAATTAATTAATTTTTTTAAGAAGAATTTTTATTTATTTATTTGGCAGAGAGATACATAGCCAGAGAGGGAACATAAGCAGAGGGAGCGAGAGAGGGAGAAGCAGGCTTCCTGCCGAGCAGGGAGCCCGATGCGGGGCTCAATCCCAGGACTCCAGGATCATGATCTGAGCCGAAGGCAGACACTTAACAACTAAGCCACCCAAGTGCCCCAAATATTTAATTTATAATTAATGAGGGAACCAGTAAGATATTACAACTGGTTCAAAGGAGAATTCAAAGAACCATGAGATGGGCAATGAGGAATGCTGAAGTGAGCTTATAGTAGATACAAAACTGGTTTATCCACAGAGAGAATCAGCTGTTCTCCACTAGACAGGATTCAGGTGTATTTCCATGCATCATTGTCAATGTCATACTACAGGCGGTGTTGTACAATAGTTCAATGACAATGAGAGGCACGACCAACCCACACTTGCTAGACAAGACGCCCCTGATTTGTTTTTTCCTCATTTCGAAGTCTTTCACATTTTTTTTTCTGATGAGGAGTATCAGTGATTTCGTTTGGCAGGAGGCGAGACTGGAAAGACCATTTTTTAAAAACTGGAGCCCAGTTTCAAGGGGTCATAAAAGTCCTACAAAGTCCTATGGACACGATCCTACAAGTCAGTAAGTCTCACACTATTCATAGAGTGCATGAGACCCCTGTCCTCGTGCACTTCTCAGGCCCAGCTCCTAAAGGATCTGAGACACTAGGTTCCAGGTGGAGCCTGATAACATGCAATTGTATAAACAGCCACCTGGTGATTCTAAAGTACTCTTTGAGGAACATTCATGGAACTAGTAGAGAGCCATCGAAGGTTTTTAAACAGGGTAGAAACCTGAGGACATCAATGCGGGAACAGAGAAACTTGATTAGGAGGGGGAGAAACTCAATGGTCTTAAAAGACTGCAGAGCAATAGCGAGAACAATTCACATTTGAGGGCTGATGGTGGCCCCCGAATGTGTGAGGCACGTGGCATGTTTTAGAATGAAAGCAGCCTGAACTAATTCAGTGTGAAGCGGAGGAAAAGAGGGGGCAGAATTAAGAGAGATTTTCACTACAGCCTGAAAACTCAGGGCTACACCCGTGGACGTGGGTCCAGCCTCTTCCTGGGCCTGATAAATAGGGAGACTTCCCACCAATGTAAAGCCTGGACTTTGGAGCTCTCTGGATGTGATTCATGCTTTCTAATAACAATGGAGATCTGAACCATAAAAAGAATCCAAGTTCCTCAACTCATAAAGCCGCTCATCATTTGGAAGGGGTAAAACATTGTCACTATTTTCAGTCACCCATGAAATGAACATTCTGGGGAGATAGAGTAAGTTGATGTGCCACCCTTGAGCAGGGGACAAAATGAATGCTCACCAGGGAGACTTTGTATTTTAAGAGGATGGCAAAGGGAAGAATAGTGGGGGTGGGACAAAAACTGAAATAGATTTCCTGAATCATCTATTGTGATAGAAGATAATTATAATCTTAATTGAGTAAGAATTCATAGGTCTCTTATTATCTGAATTGCCTCCCAACTGTTCATGTACAAATATGATACATTGAACCGAAGCTATTTTAATGAAACATCCATTTTCGGAAGCTGTAATAGGTTCTCCCAGGTCAGATTTGATAAGCTATAAAGAATAAATGCCAACTCATATTTTTCTGTGGTGATGGGAAATAAAGAGAAATGAGTGGTTCAAACCAATAGTTTAATTTTAGACGTTTGACTCCTTCTTTCTTGTCCTTTCACCGAAGCTGTTACCAAGTAACCACGCCAGTTGGCTTGAGCCTCCCTGTTCAGCATTCACCCTCCCCCTGACCCTCTGTGCAGACACTTTTTATCTTTTAAATGAAAGAGTGGTTGTATAACTAGGGCTATCCTGAGCTAGTATTCCTGAGGCCTGCATTCTGAATCTCTCTCGCCTGCTAAGTCTGTGAATGACCTTCAGCAAGATGCCAAAGATCTGCGTAGAACCGCAGGCTTGTCATCTCAAAGATGGAGTTGATAATCCCGTCTCTCTCTTGAGCCCACACTGAGAAAAAGATTACATGACTGCCATTATTGGAGAGCCTCGTGGAAAGATGTCTTATAAATATTATAATTAATGTTATCTCTAAGTATTGCTTTAGTACAGCTCTCCCAAGTATACATATCAGCAGAGTAGGAAGTCAGTTTTCCCTGAGGCAAAACTGAAATTTGAAAATACAAGTTGGAGGAGCCTATTTTGCCGTGGATGAGTCCAGAAGTTCGG
This sequence comes from Spilogale gracilis, assembly GCA_004023965.1. NCBI lineage: Eukaryota > Metazoa > Chordata > Mammalia > Carnivora > Mephitidae > Spilogale > Spilogale gracilis. The sequence continues at coordinate 57,665 of PITA01012861.1, forward strand.
CAACACATATGTAATTTTTTTCCTACATGCACTATTGATGAAAAATTTTGACTTAAAATTTCTTATTTCTAGGATTGTCCAGAACCTTAATAATGAAGCTCTATGGGAGGTTTCTAAAATATGTTCATTCAACAGTTTTCATGACCATTAAATTTTCTACATGAAATCAGTCTATACAAAAGCTCAGAACCACTATGTGTCAATTGATCAGAAGGAAATATACATTGATTGCTCTAAATGAGAACATTAACTTATTATAAATGTAATAGACATTTATAAATATATACACAGTATCATCCTTTGGCTAGTTTAGAAGTTAAAAGAAACTACTGCAATGTATTGCAGTAGACAGAGGACAGGACCAGGAGTCAGGACATGTGGGTTCCTAGGAAGGCTGAATGGTAAAACTTAGGGCTATTCCAACAGTGGACCAGCTTGGCATCATGGGTGCCTACCCAAGGTCTTTTTAGAAATACAAATTCTTGGCTCTGACCCTTAATCTACTGAATTAGAATCCCTGAGTGTGGGCCATAAAACCTGTATTTTAGCAGGTCCTTTGGGATTCCAATATACAGTAGAGTTTGAGAAGTACTGTGTAGTTGATCCTGACTTAGACTTACCAGGAATGTGATCCTGAATACATTACATCATCTTATTGAGTTCGATTTTCTCATTTTTAAAATCTGCACAATAATGTCTACATTATGGGTTTGCTTGGAGGATTAAACAAGATGTTGACATCTGGTCTAAGGCTGACATTCAATAAATGGTACTTTTCTTGCTTCTCTGCTCTTGCGTAGACTAGCTGGTTAAGAGTGAGGAATAATAAAGCTGTTCTCTGTTTAGTTTCTTCATTTGTAAAATGAGGGAGACATCCGTAATACTCAGGTCATGAGGTAGTTCCCAAAATTAGTTGAAATTATGTGTGTGACAGCTCTTCGCACACTTTAAAAGGATTAGACACATCTAAGTGATTAATGGGTCTAGGTTGCTGGTTTTTAAGCTCAAGTGGGTAATAAGATTGACCTGTTCTGTGTCCACATAGAAACTCTAAAGAATATGCACATTTGAAACAGAGGTATTGTCCAGGGAGGGTGACCTGTTCACCCAAACTAGTCCACACACAGTGGTCTCCCCGTGGTATGCTAGAGTCAGCCTATACCACCTCATGAACTGTTAAACCTTCAGGAATTCTGTAAATTGGTTGTTTAAATTAGTCATTATTTAAAATAAAGTTATATAAATGAACTTACAGTAATATTAAATAAATTAAAAACAAAGGTAATAATTACTCTACACTCTTCCCTTCATAATTATTTTACTATCTATACCTTGAGATTATTCATTGCTTGTATACATATGGCAACAATACTTCACAATGACATGCTGTCTCCTCTGTCCACAGAGACTGACTTCGGTCCAGTAGCTTGAACTGGCCATGGTGGAAGACTCTTTGCCCCACGGAGACAGGCCAATGCTACAAATCCAGGCTTTTTTAATGTATTTATTTTTTCCTTTTCTTTTTCTAATTTACCATCTCACCACTGGTCTTACCTTTGTTAATTTACCACAGCTCAAGTTCTGACTCCAGCCTTAGAAATTGAGATTTGTCAATATACTGAGACTAAAACCATTTTGTGGGAAGGACCCATTACCCAGGCTCACAGACTGATATATATTACAATCAGAATATCCATTTATTAATTGACAGCAAGGAGAGTTGCCACAGGACATACCCCACGGAAGACAAAAGGAGCTATATTTTGAATGTTTAATGACATTAGGCCAAGATGACATAGACCATCCTTCTCCACAACAGGGAGACCAGTTGACTTAAGGGAGGGACAAGCTGAGTCCTTGCGCGGGGTCATCGTCTACTTTGGACTTGAGATAGGCACTGTCCACTTTGCCCATGGACTTTTCTTTCCTGACATCATGATTATAGTTGGCCTTGCCTCTCTGCCCCCACTGATGAACTTAGCCTTTTTTTTTTTATTATTGTTACTAATTTTTTTTCCCCAGTGTTCCAAGGTTCATTCCCCGTTTCCCACACCCAGTGCTCCACGCTTTAGGTGTCCCCAGTACCCACCACCAGGCTCTCCCATCCCTCCACCCCCCTCCCTCCAAGTCCCTCAGTTTGTTTCTGTGTCCAAAGTCTCTGTTGTTTCGTTTCCCTCCCTAGATTACCCTAGTTCCCATTTACTTTCCTTCTCCCACTGTCCTCCAGTTTACCCCTCATGCACCG